>JANUYF010000003.1:318510061-318592561 GCA_026167975.1 Phrynosoma blainvillii | reverse complement strand
GTGTGTGTGTGATGGTGACCTTGTGTTTTGGTTTTCGCTGCTGTTTTGTTGGTATTTTGCTCTGGCACCCAAAAACTCCAGAGTTCAAGGGAAGCTGGGGAGGAGGTTGAGGACAATCCGGACCCCCCCTTCCCTTGATTTCTGATTTAGGATGAAACCAGCCTCCTGCATTATCTTCCTTCCTTGCTCCTCCGCCCATTGCTTGCCACTTGCCTGCACACACCCTCATAGCCTCTGGGCATTGTGAGCCTCCTGACCTGATAAACGCGCTTGGCTGGCATCAAATAGTCCAGCTTTGACCGGTCCCATTTGAATATGTGAATTAGTCATGAAGCATGACACCGCTTGTGAGATGGTTGGGTCCCCATAGAGGGAATGGGGGGGGGGAAGGGGTGTAGGGAGGGGACAGAAACAGCCCAAGCATCCTTCTCTACAGCCTGAAAAAAGGAAAAGGAAAATGCCAGAGCAGCCTTTCACAGCCCTCCAGATGTGTTGGACTACAACTCCCAAGAAGTTGAGAGGAGTTGCAAACCAACATCTCTGGAGGGTACAGGAGCAGGGAAAGGTGCCTAGAGTAAGAGGGGGAAAATTCAAGCTCTGGGGCTAAAGTCCTGTATTATGCAGAGGATCATGACCATTTTTGTTTTGTAACAATGCAAAAACTAATGGTCCAAAATTCAAGCCCTGTATTATGCAGAGGACCATGACCATTTTTGTTTTGTAATAATGTAAAAACTAATGGTCCAAAATTCACGCCCTGAGGCTAAAGTCCTGTATTATGCAGAGGACCATGACAATTTTTATTTTGTAATAATGCAAAAAAATAAAAATAAAAAATGATCCAATGGACTAATGGTCCAAAGCACACTGCAGAAATCATCCAGTATGAGACCAATTTAACTGCCCCAGCTCAATGCTAGGGAAGCCTGGGAACTGTAATTTTGTGAGACATTTCGCCTTCTCTGTCTGAGAGCTCTGCTGCCACAATAAACTACAATTCCTAGGATTCCCTAACACTGAGCCAGGGCAGTTAAAGCAGTCTCAAACTGGATTATTTCTGCAGTGTGTTTTGGACCAATGTTTCCTGACTTTCCCAGGTTTTATACAGGGCTTTTCCCTATCCAGTGGTTCCCAAACTTTGGTCCTTCAGGTGTTTTGGATTCCAACTCCCAGAAGCTCCAGACAGTTTGGCCAACAGTAAAGAATTCTGGGACCCAAAATCTAAAGCATCTGAGAACCAAAGTTTGGGAACCACTCCAGGCCTATACTAAAAGGTTGAAATACCTCCTGTAAGGGTAAATTAGTGGCTATAAGAGCTTTAACCTGAAGATGCTGGTATTTTTTGGCCTTTAGGTCCACCCACCACTGGAATATGGACCTTCCGAACTTCTCTGAAATTGAATATGGCCCTCCGTCTGAAAGAGGTTCCTCGTCAAGAGACATTATGTCTTGCAATCATATTTTCACAGAGTCTCACTCATGCACTATATAATTTTACCAACTCTGAGACAGTAGTTTTAACATTTGGTCCTCCAGGTGTTTTGGGCTTCATCCACCAGAAGCCTTAGCCAACTTGGTCAACTTTCTGAAAGCTGAAGTTCAAAACATCTGGAAGTCCAAAGTCTGGGAAATCACTGGGATAGCCAGCTGGGTTTGCAGACAACCCACAGCCTTTCCATGGAGGTTGCAATTTCATAAGTCCTTTGGATAAATGATAGAGAGAATGCCATGTCCAATAAGAGTATCATTTAAGGAAGGCAGTAGTGGGGCATCCCCCACTCATCCCCAAGTTCAGACCACATATGGTGGTGTTGCTTAAAGTGCTGTCCCCTGGTCTGGTGTTGGTCCCTGAACCATTGAAACAATTATAATGAGCAAAAATATGGTGCTAGTCCCTGGAAGATTGGAAGAAAAAAAATTGCCAGTTTCCCACATCAGATGGCCCAGGAAGCACTGATATATGGCAGTGCATTAGAACAGGAGCATCTATATTCCTGCACACTGTCAATGGTTAACTAATACAATGCTATGCTGTATTAAGGATGTGTATCAAAATTGTTTGGAATAAAATTGTGAATTTTAAACAATGGATTGATTGTTTTAATATGTACTGATTCTATTTGTTCTTTTAAACTGATGTGTGCTTTTAACTGATGCTGTGTTTTGTATGTTATATGTTAATTTGTTGTTGTTCCCTGCCTCAATCCATGGAGACAGATGGGTAAGAAATAACAATCATCATCATCATCATCATCATCATCATCATCAATACCCAGGGGCTGGAATCCTGCTAGTTAGTCCCAACCAGAACAGAATGACTCATCTCAGAATGACTCAATAGTGAATCAACACAGAGTTAAATTTCATTGTCCAATGGCTCTAGTCGGGACTTAACAGCAGGATTTAAAACAGTATATGCCAATGTAAAGAACTAGACTTGCTAGATTACCACACTACATTCTTATAATCCTATTCCACTTTAACTGCTCTGGCTGCCTCCTGTTGCATTCTGGGATTTGCAGTTTGGGAAGGGGCCTTTATAATTCTCAGCCAGAGAGCTCTTAGGCCTCACTGAACTACAAGCCTCAGAATGAAACAGGAGGCAGACAGAGCAGTAAAACTGGAATAGCAGTACAGTACTATAAGAGTGTAGTGTGGTAATGTGGCTGGATGTGCAAAACCTGGGGTCACATCTCCTTGGCAGGATTGGCTGTACTACCATGCAGAGTGGAGTGGTTACTTCAGGTGGGAGAGGCTGGGAGATGTTGAAGGGGAGAGCTGTAGTCAACCTCCCAAATTGTTCCTAAGTACCTAAGGAACTGTGAACCACTGTGCTCCCTGAAAGGATCAAAAAAGGGGGAAAGATAAGAGGAAGGAACATCAACATCTAAAGACACCATGCTACTAGCACAAAGCATCACAGACTTGGAACAATAACTAAAGGAAGTCAAAGAAGAAAGTAAAAACATAAAGAAAACAAAAATAATGACCATGGAGGACTTACATAAGTTCAACCTAGATAACGAGGAAATAAAAATATTTTTAAATTTTTTCATATCTTGGATCAAACATCAATCAGAATGGGAAATGCAGTCAAGAAATCAGAAGAAGATTAAGAATGAGAGTGGCACTTATGAAAGAACTAGACAAAATTCTAAAGTGTAAAGATATACAGCTGAATTGTCCAAGCCATTACCCCATTACCATGTACAGATTTGTACATGTATTCCTCATTACCATGTACAGATTTGAGAGCTGGACAGTGAAGAAAGCAGACAAGAAGAAAACTAATTCATTTGAGATGTGGTGCTGGAGAAGAGTGCTAAGGATGCTGTGGAAGGCTGAAAAGACAAACAATTGGATCCTAGAACAAATCAAGCCTGAAATCTCTCTGGAAGCCAAGATGACTAAATTGAAGCTGTTGTACTTTGGCCACATTATAAGAGGACATGACACATTAGAAAAGATAATAATGCTGGGGAAAGTGGAGGGCAGTAGAATGAGAGGCAGACCACATGCCAGATGGAGAGATTCAATCAGGGAGACCAAGGGCTGGAGCCTACAGCACCTGAGGTAAAGGATAGGGTGGGCTTGGGGATTTCTCAGGGTCTTCATGACTCGCTGCAGCTAACAACAACATAAGATATAGAAAAGCAACAAATACAAGTGTTTTAAAATATGACACTGCAATTTAGTCTTGAGTACAAGTAGTGTGGTGTAAGAGCCAGTATGGTGTAGTGTTCTGAACAAGGGACTAGGACTCTGGAGATCAGAGTTCAATTCTCCACTTGACCATGGAACCCCACTGTGTAACCTTGGGTGAATCACACACTCTCAGCCCCAGAAAACCCTGTGATAGGTTCATCTTAGGATCGCCATGAATCAGAAATGACTTGAATGCACACAACATCAACAAACAAACAACAAACAAACAAACAGTTATGTCTAGAAGCTGGTCTTTGTACCTTCCTGAGATTCTTGCATCCTTCCACAACATGGCAACCTCCAACTGGGCCAAACTCTTCAAACTCTTACCCACCTCTCAGCCAATTGATCATGTTGCTAAGAAATTATAGGAGGTGTAGTCTAACACACCCAGTGGACACTGTTTGAAGAAGGGCTGTCCCACAGAAACCTCTTTTTTTCATGTGCACACACACAGACACAGAAATTTGAAATGGTATATCTGAGGCCAACTCAAGTCCAGTTGCTGTCTGAAATGAGATGGCAAAGTACCCCATACCCCTCCCTTCCCTGGTCAAGCTGCATAATACACAAAACAGTGGGGGCTGTGGCTCCTATGTCAATGGGGTGACAAATCCCAAACTTTAAAGGAGCTATCCAAGGTGCTGAGCTTTGTCACTGAAATAGTTTCATCACCTTGGATAGCTCCTATGAAGGTCAGAATAATACCTGGAGAAGATTCAGCCCCCAACAGACATGGAAGCCACCAACCATCACTGACTGACTCAAAGTTGACCAAATTATTTTGGCACCTGAGACAGAAATTTCCACAGGAGCCCTCAGGGTAAAGCAGGAAAATTCCCCACCAGAAATAACATTTTGCAGCATGTGCTTTGAATTTTTGAGTAGGACACTGGAAGTTCAGGGTTCAAATCCCCGCTCCACCATGTAAACCCACTGGGAGACTTTGGGCAAGTCACAGCCTCTCAGTCTCTCAGAGGATGGCAATGGCAAACCCTCACTTTAAGTTTGCCACAAGTTGCAAACAACTTGAAGGCAAAGAACATACACATACATGCACACGCACACGCACACACACACACTATCTGAAAGACAGAACCAGGCTGGCTTCAAAGTTATGTATGGCTTACATGGCAAGAGTAAGCTGATATCCTAGAAATCCCATGGTGCATAAATGTATAGATACGAATTAGAAGAGCCTTTGGATCAGGCTGCCTGCTGCATTTCAAATTTCCATTGAGACTAAGGGCTGCAAGAGCTGTTCTGGACAGTAGCAGTTGGTGGCTTCTATTTTTATGGAGGTTTTATTCCACATTTGAATGGAACTATCCAAGGTGAATAACCCACTGAGTGGCTACTCTAAAGTTCAGGCTAAAACCCAGTGTGGTATAGATTCACTGTCCTGTGGCATGGAAGCTACCAGCCACTAATGGTAGCAGCCATCTATCCATAATACACAAGCCAGTATATCTGGTACTTAACCATCCAAAGCCACTTCAACAAGCCTCCTTTCTGATCCTATAAGCAAAAGCAAAGCAAAGCAGCTTCATTTATATACTGCTTCATATCGCGCTATGGGATGTCTAAGCGGTTTACAACTGTAAGCTCATTGCCCCCCAACAGTTGGGTACTCATTTTAGCGACCTCGGAAGGATGCAGGCCTGAGTCTAGCCTGAGCCCTGGCTAGTATTGAACTCGCAACCTTGTGGTCTATGAGTGAGTGGCTGCAGTACAGGCATTTAACCACTGCGCCACCAGCACACTTTAGAGCCAGAATGGTGTAGTTGTTTGAGTGTTGGACTGACTTTGGAGATCAGGGTTTGATTTTCAACTCTGCCATGGACCTTGGATGAGTCACACACTCTCAGCCCCAGAAAACCCTGTGATAGGGTCGCCTTAGGATCACCATAAGTTGGAAATGACTTCATGGCACACAACAACATAAAAGATGCAATCCACCTACAACAAAGCCCACTGCAATGAATGGTACTGCACTGCTTTCCCACAGCCCTGACATGTATTTCTGTAGGACCTGCGAAAGAGAAGATCCCCAAGCACTGCACCCACAGAGATGAAGTTGATTCTATTGAAATGCATCAGCCCTATGTTCATGACTTGATCAGGGCTAGAATGAAGAGATTGGGATTCAAGTGACATCTAGTGGAGCCTGCTGGTTTAGTGCATGCAGGGTGGTGTGTGGATAACTATCCAAAGCAAGTCATTTCAACTCCCCACCAAAGAAAAGGACTAGAAATGGGTATTTCACCAAAAGTGAATACCTGAATCAGCTAAATCTTATTATACACTTAAAAGAGAAAGGTAAGATAATGGCCATGACAGAATGGTGATTCTGAGAGCTGCAGTCCCAACCACTTTTCCAAGCCCTAATTCTGCTTCCAGCCATGGCAATTCAGTGCCTTTGAAATGCTCATAAGTAGTGGATAAAAGTGAGGATCTTTGCCCTGTTATTTCTCCTGAGCTTTCCAGAGATGTACTAGATTTACGGGGGGGGGGGGGGGAAATCTTTGTGTAACCCACAGTTTGGAAACATGACATTTTCAGACTTCAACTCCCAGAATTCCCAAGCAGCATGGTCATTGGAAGATGTTGGGAGTTGTACAAATGGTAATGTGGAAATCAGTTCTGGTCCAATGAAGCCTTGTAAAGAGCCACCTATGTTAATGGCAGGAAGATTTTAAAAGTTTAAACATGAAAAAGCAAATCTATTGGTTTTGCTTTTTCATGTTAGAACTTTTAAAATCTTGGGCAGAAATCCTGCACCACAGGGTACAGTGCAAAATTTTATGACAACAGAGTTACGTCACGGACATGATAGGCAAATATGCTAGTAAATTACAACAATGGAGAATTGGGCACCACACACGATGTCTTGCTTTACAATAGGGGATCCCACTGTGCAATGTGACAGGTTGTGCATCAGGACATGTTGTGCAATGGGACACTTGTGCATCAGGACACATTTTATGTGGAGAGTATTGTTCAACAGCCACACTGATGGCTTTGCTGTACAATAGTCCTGATGGTGTAATTCTAGGGCCATTCACACATCTTTGTTTTTTAGCACAACAATGCAAATAATCTCATTCATGCATTCCAGATTTGTTATTCACACAATGGAACTACACTGATGCACATCTCTGCAAGTTCAGTTGTCACAGTTGCTGTAACTGAGCTAAATATTTGCTCAGTGTAAAGGCTGCCCCTACCATGAGGCAGAGTGAAGCACTCTCTCCAAGTCAAACAGTTGTCATGAAGAGATAGCAAAATTGTTACCTGTTTCACTGGTGGTGGTATGATTGTGGTCAAGGTAAAATAATGGTATCTTTGATTACATCCTGTTTGGATTACAGGAATAAACTCCTTGTGGGGCTACCTTTGGAAACTGCTCAGAAACTCCTTTGGGCCCCAAATGCTGTGGCTAGACTTCTGACTGGAGCTGGTTATAGGGAGCATATAACTCCCTTGCTTAAACAGCTTCACTGGTCGCCAGTCTGCTTCCAGGCACAATTCAAAGTGTTATTTGTGACCTATAAAAGTCTATATGGCTTAGGTCCAGACTATCTGAAAGTAACTTTCTCTCTAAATGAAGTTTACATTCTTCAGGGGAGTGTCTTGCCAAAGGCAAGGAGGTTGTTTTCTGTGGTTCAGAAGCAATACAAAACATCCATTGTGGTTGGAAAGCTTTATGACTTATTATACACCCAGTAAGTTATACAAAGACATTTGCATAAATCATACTAAACAAACACCTTCATTCAGCCAGAGAGAGAGAGAGAGCGCAGCAGAGGGGACCCCTTCTGTAGCAACTCAGAAACATGACACCTCAGGCCTTAAGGTCCTTGCTGAAGCTCCAATATTATGCCAATCCCAGGAGGAGAGGGAGTGGCGGAGAGTCATCTAAAGGGCTTGGACTGCCCCTTTAACACCCGGCAGTGCCAGTGGGGCCAAGACCTTTAAATCCAGCCCCAAACGCCAACGCAGATGCGGAGGCAGCAGAGGGGCTTGGGAGCCATCCCAGGAGGAGAGGGAGTGGTGGAGAGTCATCTGAAGGGCTCTCCCGAGTCATCTCCTCCCCGAAGCTTGTTAATCTAAGACCGACGAGGGGGTGGGCGGCATAACATCTACCTACCAGCCATACGGCCATTACTATCTGTATTGTCATCTTAACAGATAGGTCATGTGGCTGGAGGTATTTTAGGTCCCACCCGCCGCAGCCCTGTAGTGGCCTTGAGTCCTGCCATTCTCCCTGAGGCCGGGAATGTGGCGGGGGCAGCTATCGGAGTTGTGCAGGGGAATGGGAGGTATGGTCGTAACAAAGGGAACATATGTTACAAAAGAAGACGGGATCGCTGTTTGAAAGCTATCCTGCCTTCTGTTCCCTCTGTTTCCCAGAATGGTTTGGAGAGCAGACCAACCATTCCACAGAACCTCATGCTGCTTCTTTGCAATACCAGGTCAGTCAAAAACAAGACCCATATCATCCAGGTTCTCCTCCTGGATGAGGATGCTGACCTGGCTTGCTTCACAGAGACCTGGCTGGGGGAGGATAGCGTAGTCACCTGGGTGCAGGCCTTCCCAGCCGGGTACTCTGTTAGTGAGCAGGTGAGGGGAAGTGGGTGGGTGGGGGGGCAGAGTGGCTCTGGTTCATAAGAACAGCTTGACCTTGACCAGGATATCTGTCCGGAACACGATCCACTTCGAGTGTCTGTACCTTAACCTGAAGACCAGGGATAGTTTGGGGATTTTGCTAGTCTACCGGCCACCCTGTTGTCTAGCAGACTCCCTGACTGAGCTGACACAGCTGGTCTTGGAGCTGCTGTTGGATACCCCCAGACTTTTAGTTTTGGGGGACTTCAACATTCCGCTCGAAACCAGCTTAACAGGCGCGGCTCGGGAGTTCATGGAGACCATGACAAACATGGGCCTATCCCAATTGGTCAACGGGCCCACACATTGTGCAGGTCATACACTCGATGCGGTCTTTAGTATGGAACAGGAATATCTATGGGTGGAGGTGGTAAGTACCTCCGCATTGTCATGGACGGATCATTTCCGGGTCAAGACGAAACTGAGAGCCAATGTCTGCCCCGCCGGGGGTGGTGGACCCAATCGAATGGTCTGCCCTCAAAGGCTAATGGAGCCCACCAGATTCCAGAGAGCCTTAAAGGGTTTAATGGTTGGGAATGCCGGTGACCCTGTCGAAGCTCTGGTTAATACCTGGAACACCAACCTTACCAGGGCTATCAACACAATCGCTCCCAAGCGTCCTTGCCATCCTGCTTCAAATCATAGGCCTTGGTAAACGCCTGAACTTAGGAGAATGAAGCAGTTTGGACAACAGCTAGAGCGCAGGCGGCAGAAGACTCGACTCTTATCTGACAGAACTCACCATAGGAACTTTCTTCATTCCTATTGGGAGGCAGAGTCTTCTCCTCTGCACGTATTGCGTCTGCTGAGTTCTGTGCAGCAGAGCTGTTTAAGGTGGTGAGGGAGATGACGCAGGTTTCCCCTGCACCAAATCCCTTACTTAAGCCAATGACAGCCTGTTGTGATGCATTTAACAACTTATTTGCAGATAAAATCTCTCAGATAATAGCCGACTTAGATGCCACTGTTGTCACAGAGTCTATAGGCGAGGCGTCCAGCGACTCCGTCGATGAAGTTATTCTGGATCAGTTGCAATCTGTGAGTACCGAGGACATGGACAAGCTGCTTGGTATGGTGAGGAAGACAACTTGCCCTCTTGACCCTTGCCCATCATGGCTGGCCGTCCGGGGGGGATATATTGAGGAGACTCCTTACGGATATCATCGGTGTATTCTTCAGGGAAGGACACGTTCCATCTTGTTTAAAGGAAGCGGCTGTCAAGCCGCTCCTGAAAAAACCTTCCCTGACCCCCTGGATATGAGTAATTACAGGCCTGTTTCATTGCTGCCATTTCTGAGCAAGGTAATCGAGAGGGCGGTTGCTCTTCAGCTCCAAACTGTCTTGGATGAAACCGATTATCTAGACTCATTTCAAACCGGCTTCAGGACAGGCTTTGGGGTTGAGACTGCCATGGTTGCCTTGACTGACGATCTGCGTCTGAGCATCGACAGGGGTAGTGTGCCCCTGCTGGTGCTCCTAGACCTCTCAGCGGCTTTTGACACAATAGAGCATGGCATCCTCTTGGACCGCTTGAGGGGGTTAGGTATCGGGGGCACTGCTCTGCAATGGTTCTTGTCCTTCCTCTTGGGAAGGTCCCAGAGGGTGCTGCTCGGGGACAGTAGTTCCAGTAAGAGGGAGCTCACTTGTGGGGTCCCTCAGGGAGCTATTTTATACCTGATGTTATTTAACATCTATATGAAGCCGCTGGGTGAGATTATACGGAGTTATGGTCCTGGGTGTTATCAGTATGCTGATGACACCCAAATCTATTTCTCCGTGTCTCGTTCGTCGGCCTCGAATTCTAATGGCATCTCTTCTCTCAATGAATGTCTTCGAGCGGTAATGGGCTGGATGAGGAAAAACAGATTGAAACTGAATCCAGACAAGACGGAGGTGCTCACGGTAGCGGCCCCGAAAACAAGAATTGGGTTGCAACCTCCAGTCCTGGATGGGGTCACACTCTCCTCCAGTGACTGTGTTCGCAGTCTGGGGGTGCTCCTTGACTCGTCGCTCCTGATGACAAATCAGGTAAATGCGACGGTCAGGAGCACCTGTTATCAGCTTCGGCTGATACGCCAGCTGCGCCCTTTTCTGGAAGTAAGGGATCTCGAGACTGTTGTGCACGTGCTGGTAACCTCACGCCTTGACTTCTGCAATGCGCTCTACATGGGGCTACCCTTGTGCTTGACTCGGAAATTACAGCTGGTACAAAATATGGCAGCCAGGCTTGTGTCGGAAACATCCAAGAGGGACCACATTACTCCGGTTTTGAGGTCCCTCCACTGGCTGCCTATCAGCTTCCGGGCCCAGTACAAGGTGTTGGTTTTTTAATTGTCTATATAGCAGTTTTAATTATTGTGGGATTTAATACTGTTTTAAGGGGGGGAGGGATTGTTTTTTTGCATATTTGTGATTTTATTTCTGTAAGCTGCCTTGATTGGACCCCCAAATAGGCGGGGTATAAATAAATTTTATTATTATTATTATTATTATTATTATTATCATCATCATAGGTGTTTTTATAGATTTCTACAAGACTGTGGCACCTCTGGATCATGCTCTGCCAAGGCCATCTATCAGGTGGTTGTTTTCACAGGTGTTAGCCATGAGCCTGACACCACTTCAAGGTCTGTTATCTTTAGATTCCTCCTTATGCTGTTCCAGCTGTATGTTATGTCTCTGTCTCACTTAGCTGCTATCTCTACTAAGTGTTTCAATTTCTCCCTGTGCTTTCCCAGCTACATGTTATCTCTATGGAGCAGCTATCTTTTTTATGTGTTTAGATTTCTCCTTGTATTTTCCCAGCTACATGTTATCTTTTACAGCTATGTAGATTGGCAAATATAAAAGACACATGATTTAGAAGAATCAAAGCAAGGTCTTGCTCAGAAAAGTGGAAAAGGCCTATTCTGATGGAATGGAGGAAAACATCTCTTCGAAAAATAAACTATATATCAGATCACTGTGCTGGTATAACTATGCTGGGGTAGGTGATGACAGCAGATGAAAAGGGACTGATGTACAGCAAACATGAGGGAAGGCACTGGAAACAGGCTGCCTGGAGCTGGCTGATTTATTTTATTTTATTGCCTTAGGGCTCCCAAATTTCATGACCTAGCCTTGAGACTCAGATCCTGGCCTCTCTTCTCCAGACGTCATGGGAAAGGGGAAAAATCTCAGGGTGAGAGTATAGCCTTGAAAAGTATACTTAAATATACTGTAATTCTGAGTAAATACACATAGGGTAATATGGTGTTAAGATGCAATGTCTACTTGAATATAGGTCCCATGGGTTTCAGTGGGGCTTATTCCCATTTATGTATAGAATTGCAGCCTAAGCAGAGAGAGAGAGAAGAGAGAAACCAGCACATTTTATCGCCATCTGAAAGAAAGCTGTTCAGTTTCAGCTCTCAACTTTACTTGACTCTCTTTGGTGAGGAGAAGTCTTCCCCTACCTCATGGCCATCTTCTGTATTTTACTTTGGAATAACACCTGTAGTACATGCTTCTCTTGCTGAAGTTTCCAGGTTCAACCCTCCTGTCAAAAGCATTGAACATTGGGTTGTTCCCAATGATGGGCTCTATCAGGGTGGGAATCTTGTGGCCCAAAGAATACATGTGTGCCTCAGACAGTGGTGTGACATCCCTCCTTGATGGAAAAAAAAATGAAAAAGGAGATTGCCATTGCCTTCCTCTAGGGCTGAAAGAGAGTATGGCTTGTCCAAGGTTGCTCATTGAGTTTCCATGGCCAAGTGGGGATTTGAATCCTGTTCTCCCAGTCCTAGGACGTTATCACACGGGGCAAATCTGCTGGTTAATCCACATAAATCCCAAACAAAAACTGGATTTGTGCCTCACGTTTTCACACAACGTCACACAGAAACTAGTGTTATCTGAGATCTTTTGAAATTCAGTTGTTTTGAGGAAATGCATTTGCGGAATTACAGTAATTTCGCATTTACCGTAATGTGAAAAGCAAATGCGCATTTGGAAGCATTTCCCCGCATTTCCCTATGGTTCTGTGGGGTTTTCCATGGGTCATCGAGGCAGCGTCTCCTTATTACGTTTACTTCCAGTTTTGCTTGGGCGACAAACCTGCTGGCCAGACATGAGCCTCTCTGCTTCGTCTTTCTAAATATATCTGTCTTTTACTAGAGATATCGGGCCGTGGTTGATGTGGGGTTTGTGAAGGAACACAATTGGCGCCAAAACACGCGGCCAAAGCAATGACGAAATGGGGGAAAGGAAGTGACGAAAACAACATCCGGCAGCCACAGCGAGGGCTTTTCTCACTTGTGTGTGAACGTTAAATGCGCTTACTGTAATTTCGCATTTAAGGTAATTATGTGTGAAAGCCATTTGCTGAATCAAGGTTTATTTTCGGTTTATTTTTGGGATTCCTCATTTCCACTTTATTATCGCTTTGTGGCCCACATGTGATAACGTCCTTAGTCCAATGCTCAAATAATTACACTACACTGGCTCACCTCTCATTCATAGCATTGCCATAAAGTCAAAGCTGACTTCAAAGCTAATAACAGCAACAAGAAGACTCCTAGAGTTTGACTGTTTGTTAGCTACATTGACAAATGGTCTAATTCTGTAATAGAATCGCAGAATCATACAGTTGGAAGAAATCACAAGGGTCATCCAATCCAACCCCCTGCCATGCAGGAACACACAATCAAAGTATCCACCACAGATGGCCACCTAGCCTCTGTTCAAAGACCTCCAAAGAAGGAAACCCCATCACTCTCTGAGGCAGCATGTTCCACATTGAACAGATCTTACTATCAGGAAGTTTTTCCTCATGTTAGGAGGAATCTCTTTTCCTGTAGTTGAAATCCATTGCTTCATGTCCTAGTCTCTGTAGAAGCAGAAAACAAGCTTGCTCCATCCTCAATATGACATCCTTTCAAATATTTAAACATGGCTATCATGTCACTTCTTAAACCTTCTCTTCTCCAGGCTAAAAATACCCAGCTCCCTAAGTCTCTCCTCATAGGGCATGGTTTCCAGACGTTTCACCATTTTGGTCGCCCTTTTCTGGATATGCTCCAGTTTCTCCACATTCAACATCTTCACACAGTTTCCCATGTCATCAATTTAGACATCTATTTTTCCCCAATCAAAAAATGCCTAGTTTTTGGTTTTGGTACTCTGCAGTAATGGCTGGTGGCACCATCAATAGGGCAAATCTACTCTGGGGATTTTCCCAAAGGGGATTCAGTTTAGTTTGCACTAAAACCAGAAGCAGATCTTCTGCACTGCTGACATTGGAGCCCCTAGCTACCTAATACTGTGAAGAGAAATGCATATTGACATTATTGGCCTGAATCTTTGGGTTGCAGCTGTATGGAATCCAGTTTTGATAAATGCTATTAATTTAATGGTACTGCTCTAGTTGGAACTAATGGTACAATTCAGGCCATTACTATCATTATCTCTTTATCCTATGTACTACTAACTATTTATTCTCCATGTGTAGATCCTTATGATGCCAATATCAGGGAAGTGGGGAAAAAGGGAATGAAACAGCATATTCTAGTGAAGGCATGGCTTGAACCAAGGCTTCATTTATTATTCTCACTGTTGCTGTTCTTATTATCTGTTATTCTTAGAAACAGCTATCAAGTTCTATATTAGGATCTAACTGTCTAACAATCTTGATGCATAAACAGGAAGAGCTTCATTGTCAACACTTTGCCCATGACATTCAGTCATATAACAAAGTGGGTGGATGACCATATGGTGGGGTTTTTGGAATATGGTGTGTGCAGACTGGGAACCAGAAAGGAGCTATAGCTATGTTACTCTGGAATATCAGTATGCAAAAGGATACCCGCAATTGTTTGAGATTAACTGAATGAAAGAAGTTGCAGTATAAGCTTGATGTACTGTCTCAGATGCATGGAGTGAACTGGTGTCCAGAAAGGACCCTTGTAATCAGACTGTATGACTAGTCATAGAAATGCAAAACCTGTGGGTATGATCAAACAAAAATCCACCAAACAGTGATACCTTTTGAATTTGCTAAATGGCCAACACAGCTACCCCTGCATGTTTTGTGGGTATGGTGATGAGGTAACAAGATCAGTTTTAACTACGGTCATTGAGGGACAACGGCAAGTGGAAAGATGTCTAAGGCCAAAGTGGGTGGATGACCATATGGTGGGGGTTTTGGAATATGGTGTGTGCAGACTGGGAACCAGAAAGGAGATATGATAGCAATAGCAATAGCATTTACATTTCTATACCACTTAATAGTGAACTCAACACTCTCTAAGCAGTTTACAATCTGTAAACCAATTGCCCCAATAAGCAGGTACTCAATTTACTGACATGAAAGGATGGAAAGCTGAGTAGACCTTGAAGCCCTGGGATCGAACTCACAACATTTTGGCTTCAGTACTGGCATTTAACCATTGCACCACCAAGTCTTCTATAAAAGTATAAATGCAGTTCCTCGCTACCACAAATTATGCAGTTGAGTTTCCTGCATTTGGGGAAATCACAGGGGTCAGCACACCCGGAATGCAATGGATGAGCCTCACCCTAGGAAAACCACCTGCATGATCATAGTATCTCCCCTGCCAGGTAAGTACATGATAAACTGACCAAGAGTGTCTTCATAAGGCTGGGATGTTAACTGGTGTTATAATATGTGTAGTGTGCCACAACAGTTTCCCAAGATAACATAAATCTACATTCACATCATTATGTGGGAGCCAGTGTAATGTAGTGATTTGAGTGTTGGACTATAACTCTGGAGACCAGAGTTCAAATTCCCACTGAACCATGAAATCCATTGAACAAGTCATACTTTCTGAGCTTCAGAGGATGGCAATGACAAACTCCCTCTGAAGAAACTTGCCAAGAAAACCCCATGATAGGTTCACCTTCGGGTCACCATAAGTCAGAAATGACTTGAAGGCACACAACACCCACATGCTACACCACCCTTCTGCTGAATACCAGGAAAGGATTGTGCATCTGCCAGTGTGTCTGCTTATTGTCCCATTGTGCAATAGGGAATGCACAGCTGTTTCTGCAGTCCCAATAAGTAGTGATACACTGAAGGCTTTGACAAAGTTACACATCATCCAAAAATACAGCCATATTTCTGGAATCTGTTGATTAATCTCAAATAAGACAGATCCATTGAACCACCATTTGAGTGGTGAGTCAACACATCAATTCAATGGCTCTACTGTAGCTGGGACTAACTGTAGGATTCAGGCCCATATGAAATTGTTACACCTGTATGTCAGCATACATACCCATGATCTAAATACTCATTGCACAACAGCCAAAAAGGTTCAAGGAAACAAAGCATGTCATGAAACCAACTGAAGAGGGAGCAAGTTTGTTTTGTGCAGCTCCAGAGAATAGGACCTGGAGCAATGGATTCAAACTACAGGAAAAGAGATCTCACCTCAATTTTAGGAAGAACTTCCTGACAGTGAGAGCTGTTTGACAGTGGAATATGCTGCCTTGGAGAGTGGTGGAGTCTCCTTCTTTGGAGGTTTCTAAGCAGAGGCTGGATGACCATCTGTTGGGGGTGCTTTGACTGTGTATTCCTGTATTGCAGGGGATTGGACTGGATGGCCCTTGAAGTCTCTTTCAACTCTATGATTCTATAAACTTGTTCATTAATGTACTCCAGCCTGGGCATTAATAATAACTTGTTTATTCAATGTGGTGGATGAAATCTCCAAGTCTTCCATCTCTGTCCAGTCTGTTATGTAAGTTAATGAGTAGATCCCCTCAGTTTAGGACTGCAAGCAGAAGCACCAAATACAATTATTAAAAGTGCCATTGTATGCAAGGCTGGATTGAGGTGAATGGGTCTCTGAAGCAGTTCTAAAAATGGTCTCCCTTTATGCCAACATGTGAACATTTTCACTGATGAACTTGCTTTGCAGCATGATGGATCAGGCTTGGTGGTGCTACCAGGCCAAAAGGAATCCTTCCATGGGGCCAGAGCCCCAGGGAGTGGGTGACCCTTGCTGTGCCTCAGCTGGCAATACCAGGGACAGAGTCACAGAGGCAGAAACATCAATCAACCCATCCCACCACAGTTGGGAAATGGGGTGAGAATGGACAGTAAATGTTGCCAGCCATTGGGGAAGTCAGGGAGAGATAATTTTCTTCTCGCAGCATCACAGTACACAGAAACAGCATGAAACCCCCAGCCACTGAGGGCACTATTGGCAATCTAACTTCAGAAGACTAGATCCCACATAAGTGTGAATAGCTTTGCAGTCTTAAGGCCTAAGCAGACTGACAGAAATAGTGTACATTAAATTGAGGCACTGCCCTGGCTCAGTGCTAGGGAATCATGGGAATTGTATTTTTTTCTGGGACATTGAGCCTTCTCTGTCAGAGAGTTCTGGTGCCACAATAAAATACAGTTCCCATGATTCCCTAGCACTGAGCCAGGGCAGTGCCTCAATTTAATGTGCACTATTTCTGGCAGTCTGCTTAGGCCCTTACTTAGCTGATCACTGAGACATAAAACATTTATCACCAACAGAGCATGCTGAGTCTTTCATGTGAATGATTAACAGGAACTCAAAAAAAATATTTTGCTAAAGTAAATAAGCCCCTATCACTGGAGCATCCCAAAGATACTAAAGTACATTTTATTTTGTCCCTGGCAAAAACTAATATAGAATGTATTGAATTCCTTATTATCAAGAAAAGGTCCATAAAGATAGCTGCCAGCAGTAGCGCAAGAGAGACAAGAAGTCAGTGTGAGTCTGTGTCACTCCTAAAAACTGTGAAGTTATACCGCCCCCTGCTAGTTTATTGCTGCTATGTCACGAGAATGTTCAACAATAACAACCATATTTGATTTGCAATACATTTAAAGGTATGGGTTACACAGCAAACCTCAAAGAAGCCAAGCTTCCAACAGCATCAAACAAGTATTCAGGATATAGAACACCTCCTTTTACTTCTCTTTGAGGCACTGAAGTCTCAAAACTGTGAACACTAATCCTAAAATCCATGCAGTTCACTTCCAAGGCCAGTTTTGAAACATTGTGGTGCTTGAGGAGGTAGATTCAAATTGAAGTTTCCTGTGGATTTTACTACCAGGGTTAGATCTGCCTGTTTCACATATCACTGGTTTGAATGGCACTCAGAATCCAACACTGGAGGTGATCAACATATTTTGTCTAATGGTACATTTTCCTCTACTCACTTCTTTTACAATGACTTTCTGCATTTGTTCCCATTCTTCAAAATCATTTGGCTTTCTAAGTGTCCAAGAATGTAGAATTTAAGATGAAGATGGAAGGAGTCTCTCTTCCTCTTTATGATCTACTGGGTCTGAATGGCTGGAACCTAAGTGACTTTAGCTGCAAAGGCAGCAACAGCAGTTCCTCCTGAAGGTGTCTAGATATCATGAATGGGAACTATGTATTTGTTAAGAGTTTGTAGCTGGGGCATGATTTTGCTTGGGGGAAAAATGTCTTTTTCACTGCTATTTGGATTCATTGTTTCCCCTCTATCTGTGATATTTCTTTCTTTTTTCTTTTTTTAGGTCTAAGTGTGAATTCTTAATGAATTGTTTAATCTTGGACTGGGATCTTCTTTAATGCTGGCAGAGTGTACAGTTCTGCTGACATACTTATGGAGCTGGTGTGTGTGCGTGTATGGCTAATAGTTTCTCAACTATGCCAGGGGCAATTCAGCAGTTGTTCCAATCATGAAGTGGAGGTGGAACTGTGCCCATGTGCTGTTGCATTGCAGGTGAATGGAGAAATGGCTTGCAAAAGGAGATATTGGATGCTTTCTAATTATTGTTGTTGTTGTTATTGTGTACCTTCAACTTATGGTGACCCTAAGGTGAACCTATAATGGGGTTTTCTTGGCAAGATTTTTTCAGAGGCACCTAATACGAGTGTCTAAATCAGGGGTCGGCAACCTACAGCCCGTTGGCTGCACCCTGCCTGCTGACCCCCACCGACCGACCCCCGCCGACCCCCCCCGCCGCTGCTGCCGACCCCTGCCGCCACCGCGCACGCCACCACTGCGCCGCCTCCATGTGTGTTGCGGCCGCCATTTTGTTTGCCAAACTGGCAGCCATGACTCATTTGCGCATGCACAGCAGACAAAATGGCAGCTGTGATGCGCACGGTGACAGCGTGGCGGCGGCAGCGTGGTGGCAGCGGCAGGGGTTGGTGGCAGCGGCGGTCAGCGGGGGTTGTGCGCACACGCGTGAGCGCGCGCACACTGCCATTTCCCCCCTCAGCCCAGCGGAAGACCTGGGGACCAGTGACCGGCCCCAGGTAAAAAATCCTTGCCGACCCCTGGTCTAAATGTTATTATGGCTGTTGGAGCAACCAGGGGTTACACACCATAACAACCTCAAAATGATTTTGGACTTAGTCCATATTTATTACTGTGAGATCATAGAATCATAGGGCTGGAAGAGACCACAAGGGCCATCCAGTCCAAGGGCCATGCAGGAATACACAATCAAAGCACTCCTGACAGATATCCATCCAGCCTTTGTTTAAAAACTTCCAAAGAAGGAGATTCCACCACTTTCCGAGGGTGTGTGTTCCACTGTCAAACAACTCTTACCACCAGGAAGTTCTTCCTAAAGTTCAGGTGGAATCTGTTTTCCTGTAGCTTGAATCCATTGCTCCGGGTCCTATTCTCTGGAGAAACAGAAAACAAGCTTGCTTCATCCCCAGTATAGCACCTCTTCAAATATATAAACATGGCTATTATATCACCCTTTAACCTTCTGAGCTTGACTAGGAAGCATGTCTTCCAAGCCTGAAAGGCTGTGAGGGCACCACTTCAACTCCCCATGTCCTCCAAGTCCTGCAAGGCTGTGAGGGCAGCACCTCCCCTGGGGAGAGTCCTCCATATGACACCCATGGTCATCAAGCTCAGAATGGAGGGCATTTTGGGATTCCTCCTGGGAAGAAGGTTGGAATGTAGCATGGGTCCTGGGAAAGGAGGGGGGGAAATGGTGGATTTCCCCAGAAACTAGTGAGGGATGGGATTCTGGCCTGTGTTTTCTTGAATGTGTTGCCAGTTGTGTCACTGATGACACATAGATGATTGACAGCATTTTGCAGGGGCACAAACTAATGGGAATGACAATCGTGCCAAAAAAGAAGCGAATAAAAAAAAAGACCCACTTCCATAGTGAGAATGACGCATGGACTGGAATCGATTCACCAACCTGGAGTGAAAGTGAATTGCAAACTGGGTTAAATGTAAGTGGGAATGAGCCCAATGTGTCAGGAGAGTGTTTGGATGGTGGAAGAACAAAAGTTGAGAAGCTACATTAAATGACATGAGCCAGCATGGTGTAGTGGTTTGAGTGTTGGATTATAATGGTGGAGATCAGGGTTCGATTCCCCACTCAGAATGGAAACCCACGTGGGTGAGACACATTCTCAGGCCAGAAAACCTGAGGAAAGACTTAGGGAGCTGGGGATGTTTAGCCTGGAGAAGAGAAGGTTAAGAGGTGATATGATAGCTGTGTTTAAATATTTGAAGGGATGTCTGGAACAATGGATGCAAGCTCCAGGAAAAGAGATTCCACCTCAACATTAGGAGGAACTTCCTGACAGTAAGCACTGTTTGACAGTGGAACACACTCCTTCGGAGTGTGGTAGAGTCTCCTTTCTTGGAAGTCTTTAAGCAGAGGCTGGATGGCCATCTGTCAGGGATGCTTCAATTGGGAGTTCCTGCATGGCAGGGGGTTGGACTGGATGGCCCTTGTGGTCTCTTCCAACTCTATGATTCTATGAGGGTTGCCATAAGTCAGAAATTATTTGAAGGCAAACAACAACAACAACATTTTGGCACAAATCACCAGTGTAGAGTGTCTTAATGTCCTTCCATGTATGAGGACTGGTTTATCACCCTGATGATAATAACCAGAAAATGAATGACTTCTGCATAATCATACAAGCTAGCCAGTCAAAGATGATCCAGTACTTCTGTGGCAGATTGGGCAGGGCCAAGAACTTCAAGGGCAAGGACTACTGCTCACAATCCCCTGTGAACCAATTGTATCTCTTCTGCTTGTTTTTGTTTCCTTTGACCCTTAAACATGTTTTATTATATCAAATTGTAATTAACATTATCCTAGGTTGAAGGTGGCTCCTGGCCTATTTGCCAAGGCCGCCAACTGTCGCTGCTTGGCAAGCAACTTTTATCAAAAGCCCACTGAAGGCAACATATATCAGGCTTTATCAGCCAGGAAAGTGTCAGTTTTATAAATGAAAAATCAGAGACAATAAATCATATGGTGCCTGAGCAATGCCATTCCTGTGTGTGTGTGTGTGAGAGAGAGTGTGTTTTAAGTCTTATGAATGCATTCTGCAAAATACAAAGTCCTGCAGGTCACAGTAGAAATTAATTTAAAGGGAAATATTCGCTTGTAAATTGTCTTAAACATCTATGTTGTAGAGTTCATTCGCAAGGGCTGATTGAGTCCTACCATTAGATAGAGCAAAGCGACTCCCTCCAGCATTGAGTTAGATTACTGGACAGATCAGCATACTTTGAGTTATTTAATTGATGATTATGGATTTTATTTTATTGCCACAGAGGGAATATTTTGGGCATTATCTGTCTCATGTCAACATAACTTGGCCAGCTTTCAGTACATTGTTCGGCATGACTTGCTGATGGTCTCCATTTCCATCTCACCTCCACTGACAAAATGTCTTGAGCCTCCCAAAGGGAAATAAGAACAGGCACTTCCTTTGCTGCAAAGCTAAAGCTCTCCCACATCAGAAATCTTTTTCTGGGGTCTAATGAATACAGCTTCCTTACAGGACACTGGCATGGTTCCAGCATGATAAAAAATCAAATAGGCAGGGAAGAGGTTCAGAAGGATCTCATACCCTCTAGCACTTCACAAATGAAAACTGGGACACATGGGGCCAAGCATCATTTCAATATGTGCTCAATATGGTAAAAGTTATTATTGAGAAAAACACACACATGTTAGAAGAAGCTGCAGCAGTTTTCTTTTGCCTGAACCTAATGGTTCCTCCTCTCTTCTCCTTATGGACTGCTGAGTTAAGTGAGCGCAAATTACTTTTGCACTTTTAATTCAGTTTGCACCAATGGAAGTAAGCCAAGGATGGAGGAAGAAAGTGAGTGGTGAAAAACCTGGACATTTCTGAAGCAACCCAACTGGGACATTTGGCAGGAATGGGATCTCTCTAGTCTCAGTAAGAAAATGACAAATGAGATTCATTGGGTGTGAGTGTATAGCGCTGTTTGCTGCAGCCAAAAAATAAAACAAAAATCCTAATTGAATAGATTAGGAAAGAAATCTTGGAACTAATTTAATGAAATCCTCATTGAGTATGTATGAGCAGGGGGTGGTTGAAAACAAATTCCTTATTAGCTTCTCCAGGAGGGAAAATAGGTTGTTTTGCCAAGCTGAGTTCTGGCTCAACTGAAGGGAGGTTCAACTATTACCTATCACCTAACAGCTGCTGATCGTCTTGTCCTACTTGAATTTGAGAAGTCTTTTTGTAACTCTAAAGCTCTTGACCAGGACTGCACATATATAATGTTCAGAATAGACTACCAATAGGATGCCTATGTATCCTATTTTATAGAGGTTGTGGATGTTGTTGGGTGCTTTCAAGTTAACTCAGATTTATGCTGACCTTATTAAGGTTTTCTTGGAAATATTCAGAGAAGGTTTGTCACTGCCTTCCTCTAAAGCTGAGTGAGTGTTACGTGTCCAAGTCACCCAGTAGGTTTTTAGATTGCATCTACATTACAGAAATAATCTGGTTTGACACCGCTTTTACTGCCTTGGCTCAATGCTATGGAATTCTGGGAATTACAATTTTGTGAGACATTTAGCCTTCTCTGTCAGAGAGCTCTGGTGCCATAACAATTCCCAAAACTCCATGGCATTGAGCCATGGCTGTCAAAGTGGTGTTAAATTGGATTATTTCTGCAGTGTGGATGCAGCCCTAGAGATGTGAAGGCTTAGGGAGGAAAAAAACACTCAGAAATATTTTGGAGGAAAAAGCTTTTCCCATTTTTATCTGAAGTCTTTGTTTCCAGAAATATTGAAAGAACTGAAAATGGGGGGAAAAAGATTTTGGAATGTTTTCTTTTAGAATGATAAATAAAATGTTTGAGACACTGTGTTCATAGATTTGTTCCCTCAAATTATTTCTAAAATCATATAACAGGAAGAGCAGTCTGACAATGAAGCATGCTGCCTCGGAGAGTGGTGGAATCTCCTTGTTAGGAGGTTTTTAAACAGAGGCTGGATCAGAAGTGCTTGGATTGTGTGTTCCTGCATGGCAGAGGGTTCAACTGGATGGCCCTTGAAGTCTCTTCCAATCTGTGATTCTACGATTCTAAGACACTAGACCAGGGGTCGGCAACCTACGGCCCCCAGGCCGGTTCCGGCCCAGGTCGCTGGACCTATAGGCCCAGGCCGATCCCTGCCGCCGCGCGCCACTAGTGCATTACGTTTTCTCCTCCGTGCAGCCGCGCATGCCGTGGCTGCCATTTTGTTCTCCAAAATGGTGGCCGCAACTCGTTTGCGCATGCGTAGTATTCCTGCGCATGCGCGCGCTGCCATTCCCCCCCCTTGGTCCAGCAGAGACAAGGACTTAGGGGGTTCCGGTCCAGGACCAAAAAAGGTTGCCTACCCCTGCACTAGACAGTATCAGATCATCCCAGTTCCTGGTTTTGGTTTCCTTTTCACATTTCTTTTCTGGAAATGAATGCTTTATGTCAGCTTGACACTACAGAAGACTGGAGAATGCAAACTATTTCTTTTCTGTTTTATTAATGTCAGTAGTTTCTTTAAGTTTTCTGGCTGCCCCTAATAAAGTGACAAAACTAAAGAGGTCCCTGATGTTGCCACTTCTAGACTTCCTTCATTTAAAGTACAGGGAGAAGAACTGTAAGAAGGGAGAGCAGATTCTTGAATCTGTCCATCTCCACATGGACAGCCAACTGAGCGTGTACCCAAGTTCCTTGGTCACAATCTTTTCCACTACAGTAAGATGCACTGTATCTCAATTTAAATGAAACAATGGGTTCTAAATTTTCTCCCCCACAAATAACTGGGCAAATTCAGATGTAAGGTATATAAGTATGCTTTTTTGGATCAGTTAAGTGGCCACCCCCAATGACGATGGTTAGTAAGTTTATTAGCTTTCCATCCATTTGAATTTGGAACTAGCTGTTCTCCCTGGTGTGCTGCACTAGGTTATAAAGAACAAATAAACACTTACCAAACGCATCTGCTCTCTGGGCATGGAAGTGCTGACTTTTCATTTCTAAAAGGATTATTTCTGGCTTTCTTCACTCTGTAAAGTCTGAGGCCTCAGGAAGCAAATTAATATACTTCTTTTGGCTGTGTTCTTATTTTAGCCGATTACTAAGCTAAGTCCCTTTGGTCTAATTGATCTGTTTGGATTTGTGAATTTAGTTTCTTTCACCGTTATGCATGTAAGATTAGATTGGATTAATTTAAATTTATAGGAAACCATTCCAAACTATTTGCCACAGAAGTGCATTAAGGGGGTGGGTCAGTTTCTTTTTTCTTTTTTAAATATGTTATACGGGTTTTATTGTAAGCCGCTTGGATTGTTTGCCAATAAGCAGGATACAAATTATTATTATTATTATTATTATTATTATTAAAAAAATAAGACATTTTTCAGGACTTTGTTTATGTTGTTCAAATTTTAGGTAACTTGGGGTTTCATTCACAAAACATACCAGTTATTTAGTATTCTGGAATTATAAGCAACTTTTTAATTATGCAGGAAGGAAATCAAAAGAATGGTCAGCACTAAAAATGTCCATGTTTAGAAAACTGGTGATAGTAAAAGCATATATCTTGTCCAAATCTTTCTCTGTTTCACACCATTTCTATGAGTGCTGTACTTGGGGGTAAACAGTGTTTTGGCAAAAGAAAAGAAAAGGGAAGAACAGAAAGTAAAAGAAGAATGAAACTGGGGGGAAATACAGTAGCAGGAAGTAAAACTGTATATATACAGGTGGTAAAATATTGAATAACCACATAAGGTGGAATGGTAATGCTTAGGAGGCTAGGCTGTTTCACTCCCTGCTTTCCTTTTGCTGGCTGGCAAAGACATTTTTATTCAAGCAGGCTTTTAATATTTAATCATGTCAGGGAGGCTTTTAAACAGGGTGTGTGCTCTTGTTATGTTTTAAACTTTGTTTGTTCTATATCATTTTATACTGTTTTTAGTTAGATGATTTTAAATGTTTGTAAATTTATTATAATTTAGAAAAACCCTACGATTTTATTTGTGAGTCACCTTGGGTCCCTTTCTTGGAGAAAGACAGCATAGAAATTAAATAACTAAATAAATAATAAATACAGTTAATAAAATACTTTAATACCTTTCATCTTGTCCAAAACATTTAATTTATAAGGTCAGAAGAATCTGTGGCATGAATTCAGTTGGAAAAAAGTGAAGGGCTGAATTCATGATTCTCTGATTTTTACGTCTAAGATCCATGAGAAAAATGTGAACATGAGCAATCCCTTTACAATGGAAATGCTGCATGTTGGGCATCAGTAGGTGACTGCAGCTATATTACTGATGTGCCCTTTTTTGGACCATGTGAATTTTAAACATGTCAACACATTTAAACAATGCACTGAATAGGAAGGACATTTTCAAATGAAATCAGATTTGCACATCCCATGCTTACATCAGTTCCAAATGGTTTCATTTGCATTTACTTGTACAGGCTTCAGACACATTAAGGATGCTAACTCCATAATGTTGGACAAAGATTCACAAATGGGGTGGTGGTGGTTTTCTGCCATTCCCTTTATCAAAAGTGGTTGAATTTCCACTTTTGATTGTTCAAAACTTGATAGGTTTTAAATGCTAAATGGGAAGGAAGGTCCTACAATCTATTTAAATGGTGAATTGCAGCCCCTGGATGTTTAATGGGGGAGCATACTTCTTGCAGGGAAAGAGAAAGGGTGTTCTGGAAAGTCAGGAGGAGTCAAAGGTAGGATTGCCAGGTCAAGATCATCTTGGGTCTTGAGATTTTCAGCTTCAAAGCTAATATCTAGGGATGGCCCCTTGTGATGTCATAGGCTAAAGTCTGGTGATGTGTTTAAGCATCATGCATTAAGACTAAGCTCACAGCTTGTCATTCAAATACACATAGAACCTATTTTCCTGTTTTGAAATTAAGTGTCTTTGCAACACTTGTTTAAATTAATTAATCTTTGCAAGCTGCAGGAAGCTGCACAACCAATCTGAAAATTTTCTGCCTGACTTGAGGTTTGCATGCAGCCTTGTCCCTTGCCCAGAGCTAACACCATGAAAACTGGAGAATGTGAACTCCCTACCTGTCACCTGGAGGTCACCCATGAAACTTGAGGACTTTTGACAGCATGCTGAAATCTGTCACAGGTAATCAAAACAGCTTTGGGAATGAATGTAGCCCCAGGGCTGTACTTTCCCTACTCTTAATATAGGAGATAATTATTAATCTAAAGATGTAGCATCAGAAATATGTCAGATGGTTATTGAACATATATTGGGAAATATCACTGACTCTAGATTTATATCTGAGGCAGTTGCTCTCCCCCACCACCATCAGTCCTTGGAGGACTCAGGGCTGTGGCAGTTGCCTGCCCCCCCCCCCCCCCGGTCCGCAGAGGACTCAGGCCTGAGGCAGTTGCCCGCCCCCACCACCATCAGTCCTTGGAGGCCTCAGGGCTGTGGCAGTTGCCTGCCCCCACCACCATCGGTCCTTGGAGGACTCAGGCCTGAGGCAGTTGCCCGCCCCCACCACCATCGGTCCTCAGAGGACTCGGGGCTGAGGCAGTTGCCCGCCCCCCCCCAGTCCTCAGAGGACTCGTGGCTGAGGCAGTTACCTGCCCCCTCCACCATAGGTCCTCGCCGGCTCCAGAGCAGCGGAGGACTCGGGGCAGAGGCCGTTGCCCACCACCATTACCTTTGGCTCCACCGAGTCTCCACCTGCGATCAGAGGGAGGCTTCTTCAGCCCGTCCCAACTCTCTGGAGTCACCATCGTCCACCCAACTCTACAATTGCTGAACACCATGCCCGCTAGCGCGAAGAGGGGGAAAAGGGGAATGCTGATGAGAGTGGCACCTTACAAAAACTCTGAGCATCAAGTGCTGAGTCTATTGTGTTTATTGACACTGGTATTGAGTGGGAAAAGAGGGAGAAACTGGTGGGAACGGCACCTTCTGCAGGCAATTCCAGGCACTCACGTCTGGAGGGGGAAAGGGAGAGTGTCGGTGGAAATGGCACCTTCTAAAAGCTGGGCTTCAATTGACCCTCGGATGGTGGTTGTCATAACAACTGTATTTGTTATCACACGTGCAAAGAGGGGAGAAGGGGAGGTGTTTGTGTGGGCATTAATAGAATATTAATAGTTATCAACACCTCTTAATTATTTTATCTTATTTAACTCTTTATTCATTATTTATTGTTTGATACCTGTTTATAGCCAATCTGTCTGGGAGGGAGATCATTGATTTAGATGCCGGCCATGGCAAGTCTATTGAAGTAGTGCGGGGCAAGGGGAGATATAGCGTTAACAGGGTGGGGATGAAATACGAGGGAAGACAAGATCGATATTCGAAATGTATCCCATCTTCCTCTTACCCTGTTATCCCAAAAGAACCTGGGGTTGTCCCAACTATACCACAGACCCTTACCTTGCTCCTCTGCAATGCTAGGTCGGTGAAGAACAAATCCCACATAATCCATGATTTGTTAGAAGAAGAAGATGCCAACCTGGCTTGTTTCACAGAAACCTGGCTGGGAGAGAACAGCAGTGTGATGTGGGATAAGGCCCTTCCAGCTGGATATACTGTCCAGGAGCAGGTTAGGGAAAGTGGGCGGGGGGGGGGGGGGAGTTGCCTTGGTCCATAAAAACACCATCACTTTGGCAAGGAGACCTATCAGGAAAATTAATCACATCAAATGTATCTACTTGACCTTGAAGGCTAGGGACAGTCTGGGGATTCTGTTGGTTTACTGTCCACCACATTGCTTAACAGACTTCCTGGCTGAGCTTACACAACTGGTCTCGGAGCTGGTGTTGAAGTCTCCCAAACTTCTAGTTCTGGGGTACCTCAACATTCCCTTTGAGTCAGGCTCAATAGATCTAAAAGGTGCAGCTCAGGAGTTCATGACTTCCATGACAGCCATGGGCCTGTCCCAATTAGTCTCGGGTCCAACACATTGTGCTGGTAATACACTCAATGTGGTCTTTAGTATGGATCAGGAACATCCGTGGGCTGAGGTAATCCAGACTTCCGCCCTGTCATGGACAGATCATTTTCTGGTCAAGGTGGGACTGAAGGCTACTACCCATATTCCTCTCGGGGGTGGAAGACCCATTAAAATGGTCCACCCTCGAAGGCTGATGGAACCAAAAAGGTTCCAGGAAGCCTTGGGGGGTTTTATGGTTGGGAATGATGGTGATTCTGTTGAAGCCTTGGTTAATACTTGGAATAACGACCTTACCAAGTCTATAAACCTTATCACTCCCGAGCGTCCTTTTCAACCCGCTTCAAATAAAAAACCTTGGTACATGGAAGATCTTCGCCAAATGAAGCGGGCTGTACAATGACTAGAGCGCCGCTGGTGGAAACATCGATGTTTATCTGATAAGACATGTCATAGGATCATGTTGAATGCCTATCGAGTGGCAATAGATGCAGCAAAGAATTCTTTCTATGCTGCACATATTGCATCTGCAAAGTCTCGTCCAGCAGAACTGTTGAGGGTGATTAAAGAATTAACTCAATTACCTCCCACCCTGAACCCATTATTGGAACAAACTAAAGCCTGCTATGATGCTTTTAATGACTTTTTTGTAGATAAAATCTCTCAGATAAGGGCTGATCTGGATGCGAGCATTATAACAGAACCAATAAGAGAGATGTCCAGAGACTCTGTGGACTGTGTTGCACTGAATCATTTAGAGTTTGTTAATACTGATGAAGTGGACAAGCTTCTTGGAAGTGTAAGGAAGACAACATGCCCTCTTGATCCTTGCCCATCATGGCTGACAGTCCAGGGAGGAGATGCAGTAAAAACATTATTACAGCTCATCATTAATGCATCCCTCAGGGAAGGGAAATTTCTAGCGGTGGTTAAACCGCTCTTGGAAAAAACCCTCCCTTGATCCCCTGGAGAAAAATAATTATAGGCCAGTCTCCCTTCTACCATCTACCATTCTTGGTTAAGGTGATCGAGAGGGGAGTTGCCCTCTGACTCCAAGTTGTCTTGGAAGAAGCTGATTATCTGGACCCATTTCAAACCGGCTTCAGGGCGGGATATGGAGTTGAGACTGCCATGGTCTCCTTAGTCGATGAGCTCCGTCTGGGCATAGACAGGGGAAGTGTGGCCCTGTTGGTGCTCTTGGACATCTCAGCAGCATTTGATACCATAGACCATGGTATCCTTCTGAAACGCCTGAGGAAGTTAGGTATTGGGGGCACTGCTCTTCAATGGTTCTGGTCCTACCTCTCGAACAGATTCCAGATGGTGATGCTGGGTGATAGTGGCGCTTCGAAAAGAGAGCTGACATCTGGCATCCCTCAGGGTGCCATTTTATCCCCCATGCTGTTTAACATTTACATGAAGCCGCTGGGAGAGATAATCTGGGGACATGGGGCACGATGTTATCAATACGCTGATGACACCCAACTTTACTTCTCTATGTCTCCATCTGCTGCAGTGACTAAGGATGATATTACTCCTCTTGGTGCCTGTCTTGAATTGGTAATGGGTTGGATGAGGGAAAACAAACTCAAGCTGAATCCAGAGAAAACAGAGGTACTCACGATAGGTACCCCAAGTCCGGGAAAGGAGCTTTTGCCATCCAGTCCTGGACGGAGTCACACTTTCCCTAAAGGTCAAAGTACGCAGTTTGGGAGTACTCCTGGATTCATCTTTACAGTTGTCATCCCAAGTGGATGCGATGGACAGTAGTGCTTGGAATCAACTTTGGTTGATCTGCCAACTGCGTCCCTACCTGGACCAAAAGGACCTTGAAGCAGTAGTACTTGTCCTGGTAATCTCTCATTTGGATTTCTGTTATGCGCTTTACATGGGACTACCTCTGTACCACATTTGGAAGCTCCAATTGGTTCAAAATGTGACAGCCAGATTGGTCACCGGAACATCTAGATCAGACCATATAACACCTATATTAAAATCTCTTCATTGGCTACCGATTAGCTTCCGGGCACAGTACAAAGCATTGGTTATTACCTTTAAAGCCAAATGGCTTGGGCCTGAGTTACTTGAAGGAATGCCTCTCCCCACATAATCCACCCCGCACTCTCAGAACATCTGGGAAGAAGTTATTAGAACACCATAAAACTAGACTTGCCATGACTTCCCAAACATTGTTTATGGTTGCAGCTCCTAAGTTGTGGAACAGCCTGCCGGAGAAGATCCGTCTTATTACTACTCTAGAAGCCTTCAAGAAGGCACTGAAGATGGAGCTCTTCCGGTGGGCCTATCCATCTGATCTTCCAGATTTTTAGCCTCTGACAATGATCAGCTATTTTATTTTATTTTATCCTATTTTATTTTATTTTCATTTATTTTATTATATTGTATTCTATTCTCTTAATCTATTATTATTGTTCTGATTTTTATTACTTTATTGTTTATATTTTCTGAATTGTCTTCATTTTATTGTGTAATCCCACCTCGATCTGTAGGGAGAGGCAGGAAATATAAATAAAACTTATTATTATTATTATTATTATTATTATTAGAGAAATAAATTTAATTACCAACATTCTAGAAGAAAAATTGATCTTCCTTGCCACAGAAATTAGTATCTGTCTTTTGTCTAAAGAATGTCTTGTTAAAAATGGCTCACAGACAACAGTTGTATCCTGTGAAACTCCACAGAATAAATCAGAGCATATCTGACAAATGCTAGAAATGCTTTAGTGAAACTGGCTTGTTAGAGCATACATAGGTTCATTGTTCTAAATTTCTGTATTTTGGATGGAAGGAATAATTTAGTTAAATTGAATGACTGAATAAGTCATTCAGGCAAAAGAGACTATCAATTCACATCTTCTATAATCAAAATCAAAATCTCCATTATAAAGATCTTATCTCCATTCTACTGGGGCAGAAAGGTCCAAAACTGTGAAAGGTTGGACAGCAACAGAAGGACACTCAATTGGATGATAGCTTGATTGAACATGGTTATTAGCCTTAGCCAATAAGTTTTTTTTTTAAAAAAAAGATAACATTACATAACAAGAACAAACATCCTTAAACACAAGAATAATAGTTTCAGTCTGGTATGTTGACCTTGACAAACCAATCAATATTTTTTCATTATCAATAATAATGTGATCTTTTCTTCAATAAATTCTAAATGTGATATCCATTGTCCTTCTCTCTGAATTCAATCTATATTCAATAATCCAAAATCACCAGTGTAGACCACAAGAGCCTGTTGTTCCATGCCCAGATTTCTTAAACTCAATAAACCATTCATATCTCAATGAATGTTCCATCTTTTTGTACCCTTAATACCTTATTCCTTTTGATTATTTTTATTCAAAGCCAGATCCCATACTTTCCTTTAAAAATGCAGCATTTTCTGATCAACATAGTATAACAAATTTTTATACCATCTGTTAAAATATATGAAACAAATTTAAAGAACCTACTGTCCGAGATTGTAGAGTGAGATCAAATAACAAACATACCTTGTATAGAGGAATGCACCAAAGAATTTCACAAGAAAATCAGCCTGCACTATATAGATTATAGCAAAACCTTTGATTGTGTAGATTATGAAAAGCTATTGAATGCTATGAATTGATAGATTATATGAAGGAGTACAGAAAGAAATTGACAGCACACCAACACAGGATGTCAAGCTGATCATTGGAGATTAAATTCATGAGTTTAAAATCAAAGCTTTAGCAGATGATCTCATGACACTACAAAACCCACTGGAACATATTCATGAATTATTACAGGAAATAAAATCTTTTCGAACGTACTTGGGCTTCAAATTAAACAAAGATAAGACTTTGATTATACCCAAAAATATGACAAAACAGGAAAAAGAAAAACTATGCAAATGTTCAGGATGCTTGGTAACAAATAAGGCCAAGTACTTAGGTATTTGGGTGACCAATAAAAACACTGATCTTTATGAAAATAATTATAAAAATCTCTGGAAAGAAATCAAATCAAATTTGTTGAGGTGGAACAAGATGAACATATCTCTACTAGGTAGAATTGTGATGATTAAAATGAGTGTGTTACTAAGGTTAATATATCTTTTAATGAATCTCCCGATAATAACTAAGGAAGCATATTCGCTAAATAGAATAGAGAACTAGGAAATTTTATATGGAAAGGAGGTAAAGCAAGAATAAAAGAGACCACTCTTCAAGATGTAAAAGAGAGAGAGAGAGAGAAAGAGAGGAGGCTATGCATTACCAAACTTAAAAATATATCATCAAGCATGTGGTATGGTATGGATTCAGAGCTGGTTAAAATTAGACAACCAAAATTTGCTTGATTTGGAAGGCGTACAAAACAGATATGGCTGGCACGCATACACTTGCTATAATAAAACACAAATCAACAAAGATTTCAATAATCATCTTATTAGGAAGTCACTGTTAAAAATCTGGATTCAAATCAAAAATACATTTTACAATAAGATTCCACTGTGGATCTCCACTCAAGATGCTTTTTATGGCAGATGGAAGGAAAAAGGATGGCTGAAATACAAAGACATATTAAAAAGAAAGATGCAAAGGAAATTTGTTTTTTTTAAAAAAGGGAAGAGTTGGAGAAATGTAATATAAAAATAGATTGTTTAATTACCTTCAAATTGAGAGCAGATTCAAATTAGACTTAACAAAGGAAGATTTCCAATCTACACAGAACGAAATGGACAAAATCATTTGGACATCAGGCAAGGGAAAAATATCCAGACTCTATTCTGTACTACTAGAAAGAGAACAGGAATGATTAAAACCACAATTATTAGTTGGCTGAAATATATTGTATGTATTTTATCTTGGTTTTAATATTATAAGCTGCCCCGATTGTGTCGCAGAGGGGCGGAATAAAAATAAATTTTATTATTATGATGATTATTATATATAGGCCACCCAATTCCACTAGAAGACTGGGAAGATACCTGGAAAAAAATCAAACTAATTTATAGCATCACAAGATTTAAAAGAAAACTTTCTAAACATTTCCAACAGGTGGTACTTTACTCCAACAAGATTTTTTTTAAAAAAAAATAGACAAAAACAACAATGACAGATGCTGGCAATGCCATAAAGAAGCTGGATCGCTATACAACATGTGGTGGACCTACCCAATTGTTAATAAATTTTGGCTCCAAGTACATAAAACAATACAAAAAAAGACTAAATACTCAAATCCCCTTCACTCTGGAATTGTTTTTATTAAACTTGACTTCAAAGATTAATAAAGAAGATATAAAGAAATACTGGTGAATCATACTGTACATAGTAACAGCAGCAAGACTGGTAATTGCCAAAGGCTGGAAGGAGGAAGAACCCTCAGAAATAAAGGATTGGAAACTAAAGATTGAAGAAACAAAGAACATGGACAAATTAATATATATGATTAATAATAAATCAACCTATAAATTAGAAAAATAATGGTGCCTATTTGAAAATATCTTACAAGAGGAAATTAAGTAAATAAACTAAATTTAGCATATGTATTTATATTGTAGGTCATGCAAACCCAGAAAAACATTAAGCAAGACACGGTTTTGAGTTTATATACCACTGAGCTCCCATAAACAAAAGCTAATATATATGTTCATACATGGGATTAGTTTGCAAACTCAAAGGAGAAGATAAAATAACAACAAAAATAGATTTCACAGTAGGAAGACAAAGATTTTGTTTAGTCAAGTTTCTTTGAAAACAAGGGAGATGATTACAAAAAGCGTTATAGCTTGACGATTAAAGGTTACGTTAGACAAGAAACTAAATGTACATAGATGGTGTAATTATTATTATTCAGGAATTAATGTGAGGCACACATATTTAACAAAACCTTTTTAGTTCACGGGATGACTATAAGGAAGTCTTTTATTTTTTGAATATTGATAAGATTATTTGTATTATATGTATACAGGTTATTATTATATTCTTTTTTGCTGTATTTTAAAACTAATAAACATATAAAAAAGAAAACAAAAATAATGACCACAGATGATTTACATAACTTTAAAGCAGATGATGAAGACATTGAAACAGTTCAAGATTTTCCATTCCTTTGTGGCCGGGAAAGCAGCCAACAAAGTTGTTGATAAAGATGAGGCATACATTGCAAGACTTTGCAACAGCACAGGGGCAATTCTAAAAGCACAGTACCAGCCAAATGTCCAATAGGGCAAAACAAGAGGGCAAGCCAAGAGTCCAGGGATCCAGAGAGAAGGTCAGCAAGTTCAGTCCAAGGTCAAGGGTTCCAGATAGAAGATCAGTGAGTCCAGTCCAGCGTCAAGAGTTCCAGGTTAATCCGAGGTCTAGAAGGCAAGGTTTCAGGCAACAAGGGAATCAGAGTAAGATGCTTTCACCAGGGAACACAGAAAGACTCTGATGAAGAAGCTCAGCACATCACAGCTGTTTATATTGGCCCAGTTCCTAATCACAGCTGTTTGGTGATTGCTGAGCATTTCTCATATAATCTCCTGGATTGACAGAGGAACGCCCTTTCTGTCCTTCTCTGGCTGAAGGTAGGTACCTTCATGTCCTGCTCCTCTATGTCTCCCAGGCCTGGAACCTTTACTGGGGGGAGGCTGGGCTGCTGAGTCATAGGCTCTGCTGGAGCTGGCAGAGCAAAGCTAGGGCCTGGCTCAGCCTCCTTGTTCTCCTCGTCCTCAGCCTGGCTGGCCATGACACTTTGCTCAGTCACTGGCATTCTACACCGGGGTGTCACCAGGTTTGGGGGTGGTGCTTGGGGGCAGGGCTTGGGGTGGAGACAAAAGAGGGCCCTGCCCCCTGCCCCGCACACCTCTATCCCTGCTCCACACAGCTTTACTCTAAGTCAAGCCTCAGAGGACAGGGATTGGAGAAGCCAGCTCCTCTCCCTCCCTGCCTTGAAAGTCAAGCCTCAGAGGGCAGAGACTGGAGAAGCTGGGTCCTCTTCCACCGTGCCGCATGCCATGGCACATGGCAGGGAGATGGAGGGTGCTCATCAGGTATCACCTCCCTTCAGACATGTCACCCGGTGTGTTCCACACACCCCGCAACCCCCTAGTGATGCTACTGGGCTCAGCCATTAATCAGAGTGGAGAGTGCAGTCAAGAAATCAGAAGAATACTAGGATTTGGAAGGGAAGCTGTGAAAGAATTAGACAAGATCCTGAAGTGTAGAGATAATAATAATAATAATAATAATAATAATAATAATAATAATAATATCCCACCCTTTGGGGACCCAATCCGGGCAGCTTACAACAATGAAATCAGATGAGATATCCCAAAAACAACCCCCCCCCTTAAAACAGTATTAAATCAGATAACAGTTAAAATTACAAATTTAAACAGTTAAAAGTTAAAACAGTTAAAACATACTACAAAAAACCAAGCTGGCCTACAGCAATGGTCTTCCTCCATCTGTAGATGGGGCCACGCAGAGAACATTGTGGGTGGGGATGCCCGAGGCCGGGATAATTAATCTGGAAAGGCCTGTCGGAAGAGATCCGTCTTGACAGCCTTTTTAAAGCTGTCTAACGATGCTAACTGACGAATCTCATTCGGCAGGTCATTCCAGAGTCTGGGGGCGACAACTGAGAAACTGAATAATCATTGAATATTAAAGTTAGGATTGTCCATGTCATCATAATTCCAATTTCTAAGCATGGTTGTAAAAGTTGGATAGTGAAGAAAGCTTCTGTGAGTCACATCTGTGAGTCACTAGGAGGTGGAGCTAGCCGCCTAGCTCTATATAACTCCTCCCAGAGGCTTTCCAGGCCAGTCCCTGCCAGGAAGAAGAAGGAAAGCAGTTTCTGGGCAGCCATTTTGAGTGGGTGAGTGTTTAATTTTTTTTAAAAAACACTTGGGAGAGTGTGTTTGTTGCTGAGGAGGTGGGGTTCTGTGAGTCACATCTGTGAGTCACTACGGGGTGGAGCTAGCCACCTAGCTCTATATAACTCCACCCAGACTAGCCTTGAGTCCCGATATTGGGAGAAAGGTGGGATGTAAGAAGATAATAATAATAATAATAATAATAATAATAATAATAATAGCTCAAGGATCCATTTATTCATCTTTTTAGCAGTCCATGGTATCTTTGGAACTCTGCTCCAGCACCGCATTTCAAATGACTTGATTTCCTTCCTATCAGCTTTCATAGAATCATACAATCATAGAGTTGGAAGAGGGCCATCCAGGCGAACCCTCTGCCAAGCAGGAACTCAAAATCAAAGCATCCTTGACAGATGGCCATCCAGCCTCTGCTTAAAGACATCCAAAGAAGGAGACTCCACCACACTCTGAGGGAGTGTGTTCCATTGTCGAACAGTTCCCACTGTCAGGATGTTCCTCCTAATATTGGAATCTCTTTTCCTATAGCTTGCATCCATTGTTCCGGGTCCTGCTCTCTGAAGCAGCAGAAAACAAGCTAGCGCCCTCCTCAATATGACATTCCTTCAAATATTTAAACAGGGCTATCATATCACCTCTTAACCATCTCTTCTCCAGGCTAAACATACCCAATTCCCTAAGTCATTCCTCATAGGACATGGTTTCCAGATCCTTCACCATTTTAGTCACCCTCCTCTGGACACACTCCAGTTTTTCAACATCCTTTTTAAATTGTGGTGCCCAGAACTGGACACAGTATTCCAGGTGGGGCCTGACCAAAGCAGAATACAATGACACTATTACTTCCCTTGATCTAGACACTATACTTCTATTAATGCAGCCTAAAATTGCATTGGCTTTTTTAGCTGCTGCATTACACTGTTGACTCATGTTCAACTTGTGGTCTACTAGGACTCCTAGATCCTTTTCACGTGTAGTCTCATTAAGCCAGGTGTCCCCCATTTTATATCTATGCATTTCATTTTTCCCCCCTAACTGCAGTACCTTATATTTCTCTGTGTTGAAATTCATTTTGTTAGCTTTGGCCCAGCTTTCTAATCTGTTAAGGTCATTTTGAATTTTCATCCTGTCTTCTGGGATATTAGCTATTCCTCCTAATTTTGTGTCATCTGCAAATTTGAGAAGCATGCCCCCTATTCTTTCATCCAAGTCATTCATAAAGATGTTGAAGAGCACTGGGCACAGAACAGAACCCTGTGGCACCCCACTGGTCACTTCTCTCCAAGATGAAGAGGAGCCATTGCTGAGCACCCTTTGGGTTCAGTCAATCAACCAATTAGTAATCCACCTAACAGTTGTCTTGTCTAGCCCACATTTTACTATCTTGTTTGCAAGAATATCATGGGGGACCTTTTCAAAAGCCTTACTGAAATCAAGATATGCTATGTCTACCACATTCCCTTCATCTACCAAGCTGGTAATTTTATAAAAAAAAAAAAAAAAAAAGAGATCAGATTAGTCTGATATGACTTGTTTTTGAAAATCCCATGTTGACTTTTAGTGATTATGGCATTCCCTTCTAAATGTTCACAGACTCTCAGTTTAATGAACTGTTCTAGAATCTTTCCTGGTATTGATGTCAGACTAAGTGTGCGATAGTTGCTGGGATCCTCTTTTTTCCCCTTTTTGAAGATGGGGGACAATGTTTGCCCTCCTCCAGTCTGCTGGGACTTCTCCTGTTCTCCAGGAGTTCTCAAAGATTATTGCCTGTGGCTCTGAGATTACATTTGTTAGTTCTTTTAATTTCCTTGGATGTAGTTCATTTGGTCCTGGAGACTTAAATTCATTTAGGTTAACCAGGTATTCCTACACTAACTCTTTACTTATTCTGTGCTGCATTTCCCCTAATGTGTCCTCTGCTTGATTTTCCTCAGGTTGAACACCCTTTTCCTTTTGTGAGAATATTGAGGCAAAGAAGGTGTTGAGTAGTTCTGCATTTTCTCTGTCCCGTTAGAATTTCTCCATCTTCTCTGCGCAGTGGCCCTACCATTTCCTTCTTCTATCTTTTGCTACTGACATACTCAAAAAAACCCTTTTTGTTGTTCTTAACCCCTCTAGCAAGCCTGAGCTCATTCTGCACTTTGGTTTTCCTGACCTTATCCCTACATGTGCTAGCTATTTGTTTGAATTCCTCTTTTATTATTTTGCCCCTTTTCCATTTCTTATACATCTCCCATTTAAAATGAAGTTCAGTTGAAAGTTCTTTTGTCATCCAACCCAGTTTCTTGAGACATCTCCCATTTTTCCTTCTCATTGGAACAGTTTGAGATTGTGCCTTCAGTATCTCTCTTTTGAGAAACTCCCATCCATCCTGAACTCCCTTCTCCTTTAGTATTCCTGACCATGGGATCACTTCCAGTGTTTCCCTAAGTTTGTTGAAATCAGCTCTCCTAAAGTCTAATGAATGTTTGACTATGCCTAGCTTCTCCTTTCCACTGTATAAGAAACTTCAGGAGAACATGATCACTCCCACCTAAGGATCCCACCACTTGCACCCCATTGACCAGGTCCTCTCTGTAGGTTAGGATCAGATCTAAAATAGCTGATCCCCTTGTTGCCTCTTCCATCTTTTGGACAAAGAAATTGTCTTCAAGGCAAGTGAGGAATTTTCTAGACCTTGAAGTATTGGCTAAGTTTGACTTCCAGCAAATATCAGGATAGTTGAAGTCACCCATCACTACTACATCTCTCCTTTCTGAGTGTGTGGTTATCTGTTCTAGAAAGGCATCATCCAATTCCTCAGTCTGACTTGGGGGTCTATAGTAGACTCCAACAATAACATCTCTGTTGTTTCCTTCCCCTTTTCGTTTTTATCCAGATGCTCTTCACCTGATTTCCAAGGATGCTTTACTGTTTGGCCTATTTCTCTTTAAAAGGTTATACCCCTCTATTCCTACATTCCAATCATTTGACTCATCCCACCAGGTTTCAGTGGGCCTTGGCAGATGACTAATAAGGTCATCTCCGAGGCAGGGAAGAGGAGGGGCAGCCGCACGATTGGCGCCCCTTCCTCCTCTCGAGGTTGCCCTCGGAGCTGCCGGCCCTCCGCACAGCTGGCGCTCCGGGGACAACCTCTCACTGCAGCATCCTCACACGCTGCAGCGGAAAAGTCAGGGAAAGTGCACCTGACGCATTTAGGGCGCACTTTCACTGACTTCTGAAAGGAGCGCCAATTTGGCACTCCTTTCAGGGACGCCGCGGTGCAGATGCTGCGGTCCCGTGGCGCACCGTCCCAGGGCGTCCCAGACGCCCTGGTCTGCATCCCCCCAGTGATGCCTATTATATCATATTTGCTTTGTTGTGCTAGGAGTTCAAGTTCATCTTGTTTATTTCCCATGCTCTGTGCATTAGTCTAGAGACATCTAAGACAATGGGTCCTCCCAATTTGCTGCCTGTGTGAGGTTTTTTGCCTCCCACTGTTGGGCCCCTGCATCATTTGCCTTGTTCCCTCTATAACACTTTGAGTATTATCTCCAGCCCATGATGTACTCCTGCCTTCCAAGATAACATCCAAGATACCTTTGGTCTAGCCTTTGAGCATTTGTCCAAAAATGTATTTTTTTTCTGAGTTTTGTGTTGGAGTGGCATTCCTCTTAAACATGCACTGTTGGACCAGATAGCCTTTGTTAAGACCTTTGAGGAAAGCAAGTGAAAAGCAGAAAAATTACATTTTTGAACCCAGAACCCAGAAAAATTACATTTTTGGACAATGCACAGACTCATGCTAGCTGTGGTATTCTGGGAGATATAACAAGCTCTGCTTCTGGATGCATCAAATCTGCTTTTCACTTGCTTGCTTTCCTCATAAACCCACAGTTAACAGAAGAGAGCAGCATGATTGTATCAAACATGTCCTAGATGTATTCTAGACCTAGTTCTGTCTTGAGCTTTACACAGCTAAATAAAGACAGTGATACTCTTCTATTACTTTTTCTTTTAAACAGTTTAGTATTTATACACAGACAGTTGACTAACAGTTTAATGGGACATTACAGCTATTGCTTTCAAGCATGAAGAGCCTAAGTGGACAGTTCTCATGTAAGCTGCTAATCCTTTATTTGTTTATCTGACAATCTGAGCTCTTTATAGTATTTGTCTGGATGTACAATTTTATGTAAAAGCCTTATTGTAGAATTGCCCATTACCAAGATTACCTCTCCCATGGACTGCCTGTGCCCCAAGCAGCCTTCATTCTCGACTTACTGCTTCTTTGACTGGTCTTACCTTTCCTACTATGGGGCAATTCAAGTTTCCTAAAGCTTTAGCCTTTGTTTAGGAAACAAAATATTTAAATATAAAAATATATCAAAGCTAAGCCCGCTAAAGTTTAGCTTTCTATCTACAGAGTAACAAAAACTGTATCTCCTGCTTCTGCTTCTCTGAGAACTGAGACTGACTCAAAAACAAGATAAGTAGCTTGCAATTAATAAAAAAATTACTGATGACTGAATTTACGTATGCATTGGGGAAGCTAGATCCTGACTACTGACTAAAAAATAGTTCAGGTAAAAGAATAAAGCTTCAGGTCTCACAATTGTACTGTTGTAGGAGGGAGATGATGGCAACCAATAGATAGAGAGGAATCTCTTTGATTTTTCAGGGATGTGACCTGAATCATATGGTTTGTTTAGTGGGTTGCAAAAGGTTTTTATTACCATGTCATTCAAACCTCAAGCAATTCAATGCAAGCAAATGGGAGGCTTTAAGTAAGGAAAAGTAGCATGGTTTTTCATGCAGGAAATACTTGTTGTTAACTGCCCTGAAGTAGATCTTGACTCATGGCGACCCTATCGATGAGACATCTCCAAGACCCTTTGTCCTCCACTGCTCTGCTTAAATCCTGCAATCCTTAATACCTGTGACCTCCTCAATAGAGTCCATCCATCTGGCATGTGGACTTCCTCTCTTCTTACTTCCCCCCATCTTCCCCAGCATTATTGTTTTTTCCAAAGAATCTTGTCACTTTTAAAGCCTGTTCTGAGTATGGATGCATCTACATTGTCGAAGAATGCAGTCTGACCTGACACCACAACAATCATGGATCCATCCTACAGAATCCTGGGGTTTGTAGTCTTATGAGTCACCAGCACTCTTTGGCAGAGAAAGCTAAAGACCTTGTTGATAATAATAATAATAATAATAATAATAATAATAATAATAATAATAATAATAATAACTTTTTTTAAACTACAAATCCCAGGATTCCATAGGATGGAGCTACAACACTTAGAGTGGTGTCAAATGGCATTATTTTTACAGTGTAGATGTACCCCAAATCTCCATAATAGAAGAAAAGTCAATCTGGTAAAGGGGAAGAATAAGAATAAGTGACTGTTGTAGTTAGCAAGTTTCTTCAGAGGGTCTTTGCCATTGCCATCATCTGAGAGAGTGTGACTTGCCCAGTGTCACCCAGTGGGTTTTCATGGCCCAGCCAGGTTTTGAATCCTAGTCTCCCAGTGTCCTAGTCCAATACTGAAATCACTACACCATTTTAAAACTGGCTTTTGGAGTAGTTTTTTAGTCTGTTGTCAAATAATGTTTTAATCTTTGTTGTTATGCTTTGCTGTAGTGGATGGAAAAGCAAAGACGGGTACATCTATATTCAATGATAGAAATGCTGTACTCTTGTTAGTCTTAGTCTTTAATAGTCTACTAAACTTGTATTAGTCTTTAATAATCTGCTGTTCTAATAGTTGTATGGTAGATATAGGCCTGAATTGTATTTGTAGGTCTGACTAGAGTATGTACTCAGAATTAATGGAATTTACATAACTGTTGATTTACCATCTAAAAATAGATTTAATGGGTCTACTCTAGCAAAACTCCTAAAAGGATTCAGTCCCCGCAGATATATTAACTGGGTACAGTTTAGAATCCAGTCCACAGACCATCTCTTTCCATCAGTATTAAAATCCTCTGAATTTATTAGATCTTAGAGATACTTTTTCTCATGCTGTAATTTCATCTTCCTCATTGGCAACACAAGTGTTTTATAGTGTTGCCTTTATCTCTGGTACTACAGAGGCAGGACAACCTTGCTTTCACATGGTCATTGATTATTAACTAGCTTTGTGAAAGCTTGCATTTCTTCCAGATATACCACTGTGGGGACTTGGGAGAAAAATCAATCTTTGGAATAATTCAGTTTCACATTTGTCTTTTCTTCTTCTCACCCTTTGGGTATGACCACCCTTCCCACGCTGATTGGAAGTGTAAAGAATGAGGTCTGTGGCTTTATTCTATTTACTGCCAAAACAGAAGCCAAGTTGCAAAATCATGGTTGATCTTCTCAACCTTATTGCCAATTCTACACTTCTTCAGCCCTCCAGTATTAAACAGTCATACTTAATTTACCTGAAGGCAATTTGATATAAGAGAGACAGCATGGTATAGTGGCTTGCATGTTGGACTCTGGGAAAGCAGGGTTCAGATCCCTATTCAGGCATGGAAACCCCCTGGTGACGTTGGGAAAATCACACTTTTTCAGCCTCAGAGGAAGGCAACTGTAAACCCTCTCTAAACAAATCTTGCCAAGAAAACCCCATGATAGCTTTACATTGGGATTGCCATAGGTTGGACCAAAGCTGCTATAAAAAGGCTATTAAAATTGTTCCAATTGTGGGATTTAAATTGTTTCTTCTATTCATCCATTTCCATTTTCTCTGCACCTGCTCCCTGCCATGGACCAGACCATGTTTTGAACCAGCCAACCATGAGTTCAGTTAATGAAGTGGCAGTATTTAAGATAGAGCAGAGGAAAACCTTCTCTGTTTTCCCAGTGCCAGACCATAAAGCTGGGAACAGGGCTCATTATTCTTCCACAGTCTGAAGGCTTTAGGTTCCAATAAAGAAGGTAGCAATCAATGGTGGCTAGTGCTCTGCTGTCACAAGACAGTGATTCTGCTCCAGGTTTTAGTCTAAACTTTAAAGGAGCTACTCGTATTGTTTTAAGGATGGGCATTAGGCTACATTGGCCAATGGCTTGATGAAATATAATGCAGCTACTCTACTTCCTGTGCCTCTAGCTCATTTCTACCAGCTGCTGCCTGAAAAAATGAATTCGAATCATGTCACCATCCAGATGTTGTTGGAGTACAATGCTCAGCAGTCCTAGCCAGCAAAGCCAATTGTAAGGAATGCTGGGAGTTACAGTCCAACAGCATCTGGAGGACCACATGATTCCCATTTGTGCTGTAAGTCCAAGTGGTAGTCTCAGGTGGCGTAAACTCAATAAGATTTACCTAAGTATTGATTTATTTTTCAGCAATTGATTCAATGGGTCTACTCCAGCGGGGAGAAGAAATTGCATTTAGGCCAATGTGACCTAAAGGACAGTCTTTTGTACCATCCTGCCCCTTTCCAGCCAGCTTACTTATTAAGTGAAGAGCTGTTGGTGTGTGGATGATGAGTGTTGTAGTGATGCCGTTTGGCACCCAGCAGAGTCTTCAGGACAAGCTGGCTGCTGTGATCCACAGCCACTGTGTAGATTTGCCATCAACTGGCTCAGCTTCTCTTCTCCAGCATCCTGTCTTCCTCAGTCAAGAAGACACATTGTAAAGTCCAAAAACATAGCTTTATTAATGCATATAAAAAGTAAAAACAAGATAACTAAGTAAAATCCATTGTGATGAACTTGTCCAGTTCAGCCATGTAAGATTACATCTTTAACAATCCCAAAAGCATTAGGATCCAACTTGTTACAGCATCCAGCCACACACCCTCACATGCTCATATCTTGAACAATAAACAATTCTTAGACAAAGGATTTTCTAAGCCCATCCCATACTCCACCTTCTAGGTGTTAACTTTATGTTAATTGGATAATGACAGTATGATGTATGTTAACCCAGCCTCTTGTTGTCCATCATGTACCACGTGAGTAACTTTCCCAAGCTAACGATGTTTACGTATTTGATATATCTTTGTTATCCATAACAAAGTCTGGTTTCATTAGTTTTACCTCTGGGGAAGTATATTGTTGATGTCTCTGTTACCACCTGGCGTTGATTCACCCTGTTTCTCTAAATATTGTTTGTGCCTTGTCCAGAAACTGTTCTCAAGTGGAAAATTACAGACACACACACACCTTTACATTTCATCTTTGACTATATATCCCATTCATATCCTAACAATCCCCTCCTGAAATGTATAGATGTGTGAGATCACTATTATTGCTGTTGTTGTTATTGAAACTGTCTTAACACAATATTTGATTTTATACACTTAAAGTGACATCTCAATCTGTTATAACAATTGTTAATGTTGTTCTATCTCTAGAACCTTTGTTAATATACCTATACTGTTGTGGTTTGGCCTTAAACCCTTAGGCAAACAATTTTATTTTTAACTAGCTCTCTTTAACATTTTATTATAAAACTCTAACATATCTTGACCTATATTTTAACATTTTTAACACCTTTGTTTTTGTCATAAAAATGTATGTCTGTGAATCTCTATATATCACAACTGATAACTCACAATTTAAATCTTATAACTGTTTAATCTATTTTATCTCATTTAATGTTATATATATTTGTCTTATCAGCACTTAAAACTCTATCAACACTTATAACTATATATCCTTATTTTAATCTATCAAACTATTAAGCTTGTCTATATTTAAACAACAATCTTTAAACTGACTATCATATAACTTTAAAACAAATAAACTATCTATAAAACACTCTTATTTTTAATGTGGCTATTTTAAATCACAAGCCTCTATCTCTTAAAAAAAACATATCAAATGTTCTATTGTTGTCTAATCTATTATTTAAAACAAAACAATTTTTCTTAAACACCTATAACAACACAATTATAATCTATTATTTGTCAACTATAAACATCAAACCTTTCACAAAGCCTCTCTATATCTGGATATTTAAAACTCTCTGTAACTTTACTTTAAACAAAACCTATTGACTTTAAACCTGTCACTATCTCTTGTACTCTGTAAACCACACTTTTTTAATCTTTCTATGTTAACTCAATAAACCATTAGCAGTCTAACTTTAAAAATAAGATCTCAAAAATCAAAACCTTTAATAACAAATCTCTCTGGACAATTTTTTCATTTTTTTTTAAATCTCTTGAATCTAAACAACCAAAAACTGTCATCTCTTTTTCTGTTAACACATCAGCATTTAAACAAGCAATCTCAAAACCAAAATGTTGTACTTACTAGCCCCTCCTTACTGTTAAAAGCTTATTTTAGTCACAAGCTCTCAGCCTCAGACTGTTTTATCAATGTTTTTAAACCTTTGTTGAACAAATCCTTTTGTTATTAACCTAGCTTTGTATTTTCATTTGTCATCAGGCATCTTTTATTTTGTATATCCATTCACCTTGTGATTTTTGTTTTTAGGTCTATCAACCACATTTTAAACATCTCTTTTTCAATTTTAAACACTTAAACTTTTTGCTGTACTGCAGTGTATCATTTTCACTTTCCTCAACAGAAGAAAAAACCTTTTAAAACTTTTAAAACCTCTGAAACTCTCTAAAACTCTTTGACACTGTCTGAAAACTCTTTTGAAACTCTCCGGCTCACCAGCCACTTATGTATAAACTCTTGTCCTTTGTATAATAAACTTGTGTGTTGTTTTCACTCTCTATTTTCTGACACTTGGATGTTTTAAACTGTCTCATCTTTAGTAAAACCTCTTGTTTGAATGTATCTTTTTTTTTAACTTAAAAACATAAAGTTGAAAAAACCATAAGGGCATCTAGTCTAACCCCCTGCCATGCAGGAACTCTCAGTCAAAACTTGAATGTTTTTTTTTATAATTGTTATTTTTTTTTTAAACATTAAAACTTTTTCCCACCATCAAGGTGAAATCTCTAATTGTTATTTTTGAATATTTTATAACACCATCTTTAGCACTTTGGTTCAATTTTTTTTTTAAACATGTTAGCACATATATCTTTGTATATTGTCTAAAAACTGTCAGATATCTTTAAATTTAGTGGATCCCCACATAATATGTGTAATGATGTTGGATTTTTTTTTTCCTCTCAGCCAGTTTCTCAAACTGTGAGCCAAGAATTCTCTTTTTTTCCCGGTCTGTGAGCAAAGACCCCTTTGTAATCAATTTTTTTATATTTATCCATTGTTAAAAACTTTTAATTGTATCACATCTCTGTCTTAAAACTCTGACATATAAAAACTCTGGAAAATCTATCCATAATCACTAAGAAAATATTTGTTGTCACATTTGTCCCTTTTGTTTAACAGCAACCTCAACAGGTCATTTTTGCAATTCACTTGTTCCAGTGTTGTCACAGGAAAAACCTTGACTTTTTACTCTGTGGCAAACCAAACATCTCCCAAATCATTTGTATAATAAAACATTTTAAAAAAAATTTAGGATCTATATCTCACCAGCTTAACAAGCTATCAAATGTTATGTTCTCTAGAATTCTATATTGATGTGTATAACCAGAATGCAATTATTCATTTTTCACACCTGCACATTTAGCATTTGTCTCACTTTGTATAAAACACATATTTTCCCTCTTGTAGCTTTTGTACACACCTCTCCATCCGGGGTGATTTTATATATATATATTTTTCCCCCCACAAAACTCAGTGTATATCTCCTGACACACCAACTAAACAGTTTTTGTAAAATCAGATATATATCAAACATTTTTAAAGTTTTCTCACCAAAACTTGGCATGTAGACATTTTTCAATTTTTTTTAACATCTCTTACCCCTCCATCAGCTAGATAAACATCTTTAAGATTGGAGGATTTCTTTATTTTTCAGCAAAACTGTAACATATGTCCCAGAATATATAGACTTTTGTCCTCAGGTTTCACCTGTTTGAGTCACAGTCACAGCTCTGTAAAACAGCTTGTAGCTTCTCTGTTTCTCCCAATGTCTCTGGGTTGTATATAGATTGTTGATTTGTAGCAAATTTCCTTGCATTGCCATTTTCAAAACTCTTGCTCTGCCCGCAGTAAAAACATCGATTCGCACTCCGTGCATCAGCTGCCTTTTTTTTCAGGACGCATATCTTGACCTCAAGATGCTGTCCCAGGCTTTCTCCCAAGCCTATATTTCTGGCTTTTTCAAGCAAACTGTTTCTTTTGGCATTTTCTGGCCTCTTCAAGCAAACCGCTTGGCTTAACAGTTCTATCCTTTTGGAACCTCAGGCCTCCAGCAAAACTTTTGGCATTTAGCAACACCGTTGCAGCCTTTGAACTTCAGGCATTTGCAAACCTGCTACAGCTCCACACAGCATTGACCACTGTGTAAAACTTTACCCCCACCAGGGATTTTTGTATTTTTCTCCAAGAACTGTAAAGTCCTTTGACCACAGCATTTCTGACAAAGTTGTGTAGAAATCATTCATTCTTTTCTTTAGTTCCCAAAACCTTTGGCTGAAGAAACATCCTCTCCCAAAACTTTTAACTGTAACTCAGAGAGGGTTAACAGAATGAGTTCTCTTGGCTTAGGCAACCGCCTGTGTCCAGCAATCATGCTGCATTTTAAAACTGCATACATTGCATCATGTATTCTGTGACTCAAGCCCCAGCTGCTTCCATATCAAACAAAATGGCCTTTAACAGAGTCTTTTGCAGCTTGAACAAAAACAAAAATTTCACTGCATTGAACCCACAGTATTCTCAGCATTCTCAGGCTTTGTTTTTTCTGTATCTTACTGTTTAAAGAGTGGAGGCCTCAGACAACCTGTCTTTAAAGAGTTCTGCACTCTGCCATCCGGCAAAAACAGCTTAGCAGTAAACTTTTACTTACATCTGAAGATTTGAAGCCACCTCTGCTTTTCCCAGCAACCGCTGAAGCATGGTTCCCTTGTCCTGGCACAGCTGAAGTCGTGGATAGGCAATACTTGCCTCTTGGCCACATTGCAAACATGTCATCTGGACTCTTGGGCTTTTGTCCTCCTGGACATTTGGCCTCTTTGTCCTCTGGCAGACCAGCCACCTCTGGCAAACAAGCCACTCTTTAGGCAAAAACAGGCTTAACTGGCAGACTAGCCATTTCTTGCAAAAACAAGCCTCTGTAGCCAGACTAGCCACAATTGGCAAAAACAGTCTTAAATTGGCAAAACAGCCATAACTGGCAGAACAGCCATAACTGGCAAAAGCAAGCCACAAACTGGGCCCGTAACCCTTGTTGGTGTGTGGATGATGAGTGTTGTAGTGATGCCGTTTGGCACCCAGCAGAGTCTTCAGGACAAGCTGGCTGCTGTGATCCACAGCCACTGTGTAGATTTGCCATCAACTGGCTCAGCTTCTCTTCTCCAGCATCCTGTCTTCCTCAGTCAAGAAGACACATTGTAAAGTCCAAAAACATAGCTTTATTAATGCATATAAAAAGTAAAACAAGATAACTAAGTAAAATCCATTGTGATGAACTTGTCCAGTTCAGCCATGTAAGATTACATCTTTAACAATCCCAAAAGCATTAGGATCCAACTTGTTACAGCATCCAGCCACACACCCTCACACGTTCACATCTTGAACAATAAACAATTCTTAAACAAAGGATTTTCTAAGCCCATCCCATACTCCACCTTCTAGGTGTTAACTTTATGTTAATTGGATAATGACAGTATGATGTATGTTAACCCAGCCTCTTGTTGTCCATCATCTACCACGTGAGTAACTTTCCCAAGCTAACGATGTTTACGTATTTGATATATCTTTGTTATCCATAACAAAGTCTGGTTTCATTAGTTTTACCTCTGGGAAAGTATATTGTTGATGTCTCTGTTACCACCTGGCGTTGATTCACCCTGTTTCTCTAAATATTGTTTGTGCCTTGTCCAGAAACTGTTCTCAAGTGGAAAATTACAGACACACACACATCTTTACATTTCATCTTTGACTATATATCCCATTCATATCCTAACAAGAGCATCTTCACTACCTTATCAAAGGGACTGGTGAAGCAGTGACTCTACATTTGCCTGATCCACAAGGTACCAAACTCATGATGTGGTACTTCTTATCTTTGAATTCCTTAAGAACAATATTTTCTAAGCAATGGCTCATGTGTTGCACAAGGGCACTGGGAGACCAGAGTTTGAATCCTGGCTCAGCCATGAAAATCCAGTGGGTTGCCTTGGGTAAGTTACACACTCTCAGACTCAGAGGATGGCAATGGCAAACCCCTCTGAAGAAACTTGCCAAGGAAACTCTATGATAGGTTTGCCTTAAGGTCACTGCATGTCAGAAACAACATGAAGACACGCAACAACAACATAATTATTTTCTCCTTTGACTACCTTTTCTAATTACAGTGCCTCTCTGCTTTGAATATTTTAACCTATGGGTTGGCCAAATGTAGCCTTTCAGATGTTGATGAACTAGAGCTCATAGCATTCCTGACCATTGGATATGCTGGTTAGAGCTGGTGGGAACTGGTCACATTTTGTTCACCCCATTCTTTGCCTTAACCATTCCTTTCCCTTTCTCTAGAATAGTTGACTCATTGGCCATGCTGTCTGAACGATTCTGAGAGTCCAAGCTCCAATCAAATACAGTCTAAACATTAGCATAACTTCATTTACATCACAATATGGTAATCTACCATTGCTGTATTTGGAGGGCTTTTCTGTTCATTCTGCTCAGTGGAGCCCTGGAGTTTTGCCCCAAAGTCCAACCATAATGGTACCACCTTCTGTGATGGCTCATCCATGTTTGAAAGTTATCACTCCTTCTGGCAGTCTGCAACAACTGGGTAAATTCATGTTCTGAAGAAAGAAATAGGTTAAGAGACAACATTGGGTCCTAATGTATAGTAACAACAATTGCTAGGACATCTAGAACACCATGCCATTTTAATTTACCCAATGCCTGGATACTGGGTTTGAAAATAATGCACAAGAGCTTTTTTCCTCCTCTCCTGAGCTTTCATTGCTGTTAACTAGCTTAACATTCCCTTATCACCTGCTCGGGCAGGCAGAATTAAAGAGAATTAGCTGTAAATCATATAACATTCATGTACTTTTAAAGGAAGCTGTTTGTTCTACTTAGAAATGCTCATTACAGAGAGTGTCTTACATTAGTGCACCGGCTAATGGGGCTCCCTGGGAGAAGAATCAATTTACATTGCTTTTTATTACCCTGTCTCTGTTTGTCCGGCTTTGCTGTGTGCACTAGTCCCTCTCGCAGCAAATGTGTCGCCGTCAGCTCTGCATGGATGGATGTTTCGGTAAGAGCTGCTCAAGTGAAAACGACATGGTGTTTTATGGAGTAAGCAGTGTTTACAAGGACTTCACAGGCATGATCATCTGTCAACAATGTATGAGAAGATACCATGGTGATTAGCTTCTCTTGGAAGAAGGAAACCAACCCTACCGTCCATAGAAAGGAAAGTAAATTGGTTGGCACCTTTTCATGTCCAAAGACTTTCATAATTGAGATTTCATTGGGTATTCTTTGCTTTAATGCAGATTTGACAAGATTTGGTCCTCCTGTTGTGGATGAACTGCAGCTCCTATCATTTCCACACTAAGCTGTGCTGGCTAGAGTGGATGGGAGTTGCTATCCAGCATCATCTGAAGGGGTAGGAGTTCCTCACCCCTGCCTTAATGGAAGTAGATTTTTCCATTCATGTTTGTTCTACTGAAATGCAAAACTGTGGACTTTTCTTTCTAGGCATTTACCACAGAAATATCTATATATCTATATATATAGAGAGAGAGGCAAAATTTTCCCAAGACGCTTTGATATCCATTGCAAAGGACAAAATGGTACTCATTCTCACATTCCATGTAGAGGAGCCAATCATATTAGGCAGCTGGATCTTAACTTCTGCACTGATGATGGAACAGCCTCCATCACTCAATTTATGGGCAGATATTTACAGTTTAGTAGGGACTGATTAGTTAATCCAGTGGGAAGAGACAAAGAGGAGCTGCTGCTATTTCTGACACTTGTTGCCTGATATCCAGGGCCTCTGAGAGAAATTTTGCAAGGTGGAACAAGACAGTTTTAGGGGCCCCATGGAAGGCTCCTCTCAAAATTAAGTTGCAAATACTTCAAACTTCAGTTAAGTATTTTCAATAAGGATAATGGCATAACATGAAATTTTAAATATATGTAGAGAGATTTTGTAGCACCTTTGAGGCTAACTGAAAGAAAGAAGTTGGCAGCATGAGCTTTTGTAGACTTCAGTTTACAGATGCTTTTGGTGGAGTGGAGGCCAGAGACAGACAGATATATCCCCTTGATATGTGAGAATGTCAATGCAAATTCAGAATACTTTGTGTTTGGAAATGAAATAGCAAGTCCAGTTTTGTGGCAGAGGACATAGCCATTGGATATGGAAATGTGGCAAGACCAGTTTGGCCTTGGAAACTAGCCTGTAGGTGGAGAGAATAGGTGAGTGTAGGATGCCCCCCTGAGGATGGAGTCAGATAGTGTTGACATGTGTGTAGTGAGCCAGGAAGCCATTGTCCCTGTTCAATCCATTGCTGAGGGACTGCAGTTTATGGATGAATTCCAATTCTGCTGTTTCTCTTTCCAATTTACCTTTGTAGTCCTTTTGTTCAAGATCACTGTTCTGAGATCTGAGATGGAATGCCCAGGGATATTGAAATGTTCAGCCACCAGTTTTTGGATATTCACATTCCTAATGTCTTATTTATGTCCATTTATCCTCTGGCGCAGGGACTGGCCTGTTTTGTTGGGGATTTTGTAACTTTAGCATGCTGATCTTCCTAGGGAGACAGATGCATATCTATGATCTTCATTGTTTTATGACCCCTTCAGTTTCCTCCTTCTCTAAGAGCACACTTCTTCTTTGTCTCTGAAGGAACCGCAATTATGTTTCTGTTTCTCCTTTAGTCCTCTGACCAGAGCAACATGACTTTCTAGCTCAATGGTAAGAAACTTTCTCTGCAAGCATGTAGACTATTTTCTATGTCATTTTCTTTGCAACATGAAGCTTTACCTGTTTATGAATATGCACATGATTTTGTAAGTAAATTTAACTTTTTTTATATTATACTGACTAAGGATTTTGTCTTAGTTCTTTATTGGAAGACAGATGGGGGCTGAGATTAAAAGTGGACTAGTTTGATTTTTCCTGCTCATGCATTTTTTGCTGTATTCATTTTGCTGATGAGATTAAATCAATCTCTCCTATTTTCCTGAGCTTTCTAACAAAACTCAAGAAAAATTCCATCAGGTTATGGGCCCAGATGCTTATGAGCAGATGTGAACAATTTAAAACTAGGTTTTTGTTATTATTTGTTGTATTTTCCCCTCACTTTCTCCCATTTGCTTGTGTCTGCCAGAGAGAGAGAGTTTTTGGTTTTGCTTTTGAGCTGCTGATGTTTTTTTATTTCTTTTGCGATTTTTTTTATTATATTGTAAAAATGTTTTTCCAGTCCTCCTCCAAGCTAAAATTAACTTCTCTTAACTATTCAGAGTGAAAACAAAGGTTGAATGTGTTTTTGCAAGCTCATGGCATTTATCATTGCTTAGAGTTACAAATGCCAACTGAAGAGAAGCAGAAATAAATTTGGATGAAAGAAGATGCTATGGCAAGACATATTATTCAGGAGTCTCTCTCAAGTGATTTGATCAATTTAGTTCAGGACTGTGATTCTGTGAAAGGCATACTTTTGAGGCTTATTATTTGTTGTGTCCCCCCCCCCCCCGCTTTCTCCCATTTGCTTGTGTCTACCAGAGAGAGTTTTTGGTTTTGCTTTTGAGCTGTTGATTTTTTAAATTTCTTTTGCTAATTTGTTTGATTATATATATATTTAAAAATGACTCTGCAAGACTTCTCTTCCAATTTTTCAGAGTGGAGACAAAGATTGAATGTATTTTTGCAAGCTCATGACATTTAACAATTTGTGGTGAGATTAAATCAATCTCTTCTATTTTCCTGAGCTTTCTAATGAAACTCAAGAAAAATTCCATCAGTTTGCCCAATGTAGAGTGCTGATGGGCATCTATGACATAGTATGGCATAAATCACATTGGAGGATGAGCACGTGAAGGTCCCCCTAATATTGTGAGTGACGCCATTAGGTCTTGTGATGACATTTCCTACATAAATATGCAGGCAGAGTTGGCATCTTGGTTTGCAGCAAGGCTTAGTACCTGTGTCCCCATCTGTGTCATGTGTCTTCCTGTGGATGAGTACCTGTTTATTGTAACAAGGATGTTGTTACCAAAGGTGAAGTAATTGTGTGTGAGAACAAACTGGCAGACCTTTGTGGCTAGGTCTGATAAAGTTTCCTTTCGGAATGATGTTCCTGGCTACTTGTATTCCATCTTTGTGTGGGATGTTGGTGTACAGGGGTTCCACATCCATAGTGGCTAAGATGGTGTTACCTGGAAGGTCATGGATGGATTGTATCGTCTGTAGGAAGTCCGTTTTTTCCTTCTTTGTAGAAAAAATATGGTCATGATAGAATATGAACAAAGTAGATTTTAGTTTATAATTATGATTGCATAATTGGACATGATCACCAGTAAACTGTAGTCCACACCATCCTGTTTTTTGAAGATACATTCTAAATGTGTGGGTTTTTTAAAAAGAAATTTTTAAATTTAGCCCTAAAAGAAATAGTTAATACATTTTTTATATATGATCTGTTTGTTTCATAGGAAAAATAGACAGGTCCTGGTAAAAAGTCAAGAAAATACCTGAAGAGCTACAGGTACACTAACTTCTGTAAAATAATGCAGTGGAACAGCGCTGTTAGGTTTGTTTTTTTTAGGAAGGGGGCCATTAGACATTCATGGGCCCCTCTTGGCTATCCAGGCTCCAGACTGATGTACCAAATGAACTCTCTTTTACAGATACCTTATTTGTATCTTACAGATATCTGCTTCACTCTGCTAAATGGTAGGGCCAGCCCTGTTCAAAGATGACTTCCACCATCAGTTAAAGCTGCAGACCTATAACAGTTACCTGGAATTAAAGCCCATTGAATTCAGTGAAGTTTATTTCTGCCTATGGATATCTAAAATTGCACTGAACGTCAAGGTTTCTTTCATGAGACCATCTGCTAGGAGAATACACAAAGGATGATGTCCAACCCAACAATCTTTTCTATCTGAAGTGAAGGACAAGATCCCCCCTGTGGTGATCGAGGGTCCTTGCTACTAGGAGAATCTACCAGCATGTCCAGAATAGTAATACACAACTTCAACTTGTATGAAAGTGTTGTTTTAGTATAGCTAGGTCTCACAGTTTACTCTAGTTTGGCACTCAAGAGCATCTGCTTTCCTGTAAAAAATCTTATACCCGACATCCCCCACATCTTCACCCTAGCTAGAAGGAGTGTAAGAGAATGAATTTTCTGTTTGCTGTCACCACAGCTTCTGAAACACAAAGATAGGCTACACATCTGGAAGAAAACAGCACTATATACAATCTTGGGTTTGGAGTTATGGCTTGGTTTCAGTCTAGGGGCAGAGATAGGCAACTTGTAGGGATCAGGGACCAGTTTACCACCAACACCCACCATGGCTTGCAAACCCTGCTCAGAAAGCCCCAACACTTCCATGTCTTCCTGCAATCCCTCTCAAAATTGTGACAGGAAGTGCTGCATCACTTTATGCCACCATTTTGAGAGGGGCTGCAGAGGAAAATCAAGGTACTTGTGGATAGTTCAGAGCTCTGGGGTGCTTGTGGTTTCATTAATTAAGGAGGGTTTCTGATGTGATTTGGAGGCAAAAATTGCCCCCGAATCACAGTGAATTATTTTTTAAAGGGGGAGCTGGGGATCTTCCCAGAGTGCTAGACACTTATTTTGTGATACTGTCCAGTTACAAATAAATGCCTGTTTTAAAAATTCTCCCAGACTTTTTAAAGCTTTCATTTTTTCAAGAAACTGTTCACTTAGGTCTTTTTGCTGCTTCGTGTTTTAATTTGGGTTTTGTTCTGTTGTTCATCTAAGCATTTTTAGGTTTTAACATTCTCTTATGTTTGTGATGTGATGTTTTATTTTGTGAATGGCCCAGGGAGCCTTAGTTATTGGGAAGTATGGTATATAATAATTGCAATATAGAAGTGCAATAAATAAATAAACAAATGAAGGTGATTAGTTGTGCAATCTGGACTGGTAAATACACTGGTCATGGAGTATTCTAGGAGTGAAGATGACCTGGTTAGTGATAATTGTAGGCACAATCCCTGGTTTGGGGGCTTTAAACATTTTCTCAAAATGACTTCTCTGTGAGTAGAAACCAGATGGGGGTCTCATATAAGCTAAATAAGCTGTAGCATCTATCTTATTTCTGCTAATAGAATACATTCTCACTGTCCATACTTAATTGTTTTACTGCCCTTTCTGTTTATTTATCTATTAGGGCTGCTGTTAAATGGCTTGGGAGAGCAATTGCTTAATGGTTCAGTATTGAATCAAATGCTCAGTGGCCTCTGATGTTCTGAATGATGCTGAGAATGTGTAAGGACCAAATGTAGTGTCTGACCAATGAAATGGCCTGGGTGGTCTTTATTCTTAAATGGATGGACCTCTATTTGTCATAAGACATCAAACAATTGCCCATTTTCTCATTAAATAATCGTTAAAATCGGGTTTTTTTTAATTTCAAGGATTTACATCCTATTTTTCAAATTGTCAATATTTTTAAAAGCAGCATATAGAAAGAAAGAAATGTTTTAAATTGTTAAATTATTAATTGTTTTAAATTATAAAATTATATTTGAATGATCTCTGAATATCTTTATGCAACATGTTATTGAGTTATTAACAGGAAAAAAATCATATCTAGGTTTTTGGAAACATCTAGCCCAATCATAGTTGGGGGATTCTGGAAGTTGTAGTCCAACCCCCCCCCCACAAACAAACAAACAAACAAACAAACAAAAAACCCGCTATTCCCATCCTGCCCTTTGGAGTAACAAAGAAGTTTGCAGTCTTGGTGGCCTTTATGACTTTAAAACGTTAGAGATTTTTCCTCCAAGAATTTGTCTCTCAATGGACCCAACCATCTTAATAGCTTCTCTGTTTTCCACCAATAATCAAAATGGTAGATTGTCCAGGAGAGAGGTAGTTCAGGGTTTACAAATGCTTTATGTTTTCTAAAATAGAGAACCAAATCTTTCTGGCTTTCTCATGCTTTGCACTCCAGATGAAGCCCAAAACTTTCACTCCATCTGTAAAATAAGGGAGAACAAACTCTGGGCCATGAGTCATATGTAGCATCAAGTCTGTTTTGTGGCATCTAAGGATAGATGGGCCCCATTCCATTTTTGTCCCTACCCATTTATGAAATGAGAAGCTGGGCAAGCTTGGGTACAACCAGCCAGTCACCCTCACAGCTCATTAAATGCTGTGAATGGAGAGCAGGGAGGGCTACATGGGTGAAAGTCTACAACCTAGAAACTTGTCTGTCAAAAAGTTAGGACCAATCAGAAATTGAGATGATGATGATGATGATGATGATGATATATTTATATCCCGCCTCTCTGTAAAATACAACCGAGGTGGCTTAGAAGATAAAACATAGGAAGAGAGTAATTGATAAAAGCTGAATAAGGTTTTGGGAGATGGGAATGTAGATAGGTTCAGGAGTTCATTAATTAATATATAATAAATCTTTACTGGTTTTATTTTCTACAATTGTATATGACTGATTTCATTCAAGATTTTAATAATAATAATAATAATAATAATAATAATAATAATAATTTATTTATACCCCACCCCCTCTGAGCACAATTGGGGCGGCTAACAAATGTTAAAAATACAGGGTACAATCAAACCCCTATACCAGGGGTAGGCAACCTTTCTCCTTTAAGGGCCGAGGGACTTCAGCTCCCAGAATCCCAGGAGCTATTGGCCAACATGGGACTATTGGCCAACATAGCTGAGGCTTCTGGGAGCTGAAGTCCCTCGGCCCTTAAAGGGGAAAAGTTGCCTACCCCTGCCCTATACCCTCCTGCCCTTAAAAAAGTATTAAATCAACTAAGAATTAAAACCATACAGATTAAAACAAACATTAACAACATAGCCATTAAAGAAAAATGGCGGTTACATGTTGCCAAGGAGGAGGGCTAAGGAGAAGGTTCCTGGAGGGCTCCCCTAAGAGGGGTTCCTGAGGCCCTCTGGTCACACTGGTCACGCTATACCACAATGAAATATAATAAATCTTTACTGTTTTTATTTTCTACAACTATTTATTGTTGTTGCTATCTGCCTTTGTATCAATCTCGATGCATGGCGATCCTGCCGACGAGACATCTCCAGGCCCCCTTGTCCTCTACTACTCTACTCAGCTCCTGCAAATTCATATTTTGGTCCATCCATCTAGCATGTGGCCTTCCTCTCTTTCTACTTCCCTCCATCTTTCCCAACATTATTGTTTTATCCAATGATTCATGATGTGTCCAAAGTATGACAGTCTAAGTTTTGTCATCTTGGCTTCTAGGGATATTTCTGTCTTAATCTACCCTAGGACCCATTTGTTTGTCCATTTGGCTGTCCATGGAATCCTCAGCACTCTTCTCCAGCACCACATTATCTGAAAGGAATTGATCTTCCTCCTATCTTCTTTCTTGACTGTCCAGCTCTCACATCCATACATGGGAATAGGGAATGTGATGGTACGTTTCCTTATTTTGAAGGAAGCAAAAGAAACTTCCAGCTGGGGCAGGGCGGGATTTTATTGGGAAGGGCCTCCCAATGGGGATCGGGATCATGCTCACGTGTGTCACCCTTGAGCCAATGGCCAGTTTTTAGAATTTGGGGTTCATCTTCATATGGCTCCTCATTCCATGTGTCCTTCATGTTGTCATCTCTTTTATATAACTCTTCTGTGTATTGCATCCAACATGTTTTTACTCCTTCCTGGTCTTGAATTATGTTATTGTTATTGTCCCGGTTATGACTGTTTTCATTTAACAATTGAAAAGAGAACCTGGTCACACTATACAATACTAAATCCACTGATCAACATAGCCATTTGTCAAATTGAGGCCTGAGTACCAAATCCAGCAAGGGATCCTGAAAGTAAAAGGGTAAACTGATGAATTTGGGGAATCAACCTGAACAGTGGTCCCATCAGACCAATTTTCATTTAAAATGGCTAATCAAACTATCAATATCTCTGGAAGAGGCATAAGTGTCCACGAAGAAGTATTATTATTACTATCATCATTGTTATCCCATCTTTCTTTAAATGGGTGTTGTAACTAACCATTTTGATGATCTGATAGCTGAAAGTTAGAATACCATGGGTTATTGCCTGCTTCATAAGATGAGAGTAATTGGCAGACAGAGTAGTGATTGTGCATTCATATATCTGACCTATCCTGCTCTGTAATATACTTGGGATATGCCAGGGAAGTTGATGGGGGATAATAGATGCCAATGGACAAATGGCAGGAACAAGAAACCCATGACACATATACCCAGGCCAAACAATAAGCCATGCCAACAGGATTAAAATAAAACATAAAGGGACAATCTCCCTGTTTACTTTCTGCTATTGCTTTCTGAACATCTTGAACTTCAACTCCCAGAAACCCTGGTCAGCATGGCCAATGGGAAGAGATTATGGGGATTGTACTCAGTAAATTGTTGTTGTTATTGTTATCCTGTCTTCTCATTTTGGGAGTCAAAGCAGCTCACAACATTTAAAACCAAAATAATTTAAAAATTCACAGCATACATAAGATAATAAGTAAATTATAAAAAATAAAATAAAACATAAACCATTAAAATTCAGCACATTATTCAAGGCCTATTGCCCCTAAACAATCTATTCTCAAAGGCCTTTTGAAACAAAAATAGCTTCCACCTGCTCACTGAAAGATAGTAAGGAGTTTGCCACTCTAGCCTCTCTGGGAAGGGAGTTCCAGAACCTGGAAGCATCTACCAAGAAGAATTTATTTCATGTTCTCACCAGATGTACTTGAGAGGGTGGTGAGGTTTCAACTGTTGTTCAAGACATCTAGATGGCCACACATTCCCCACCCCCAGTTTACTAAATATATATTATCAGCACTGTGCTGGACAAAGAAATGAGGCCTTCCTGGATTGCTTCAAATCTACTGAATGAGCAATTCAAAGCAAAAAAGAAGGAAGAATATTTCATGCCCATTATCTTAGCAGTCCATACAACAGCACTGAAAGATAGTCTAGCATTATTATACTGCTGATAGGACACTAACAGGACAGTAGAACACTTAGGTCAGAATCCTATAAGTGGCATATACAGGTGTATGTTGTGCTACGCATGTAGAGCAAATTTTGTGTGCAATGGTCAGTACCAGCCAATGGCAACATAGGTCCAGTTCTCAATGTGAAACATCATGTGTGCCATGAGATAGTGCAGTAAAGTATAACAAATAGCTTGTGGATGTGCATTGTGCCCATAGTTGCAAATTAAAGTTCAAAGAGCAGTGTACTGATACAAATTGGGCCATTGTCTCATGTGCACTGACCAATGTTGGTCTACATTTGCATTCAGTGTAGTGATTGTACCATACAAATGTAATGTAACTGCTGCTGTATGATTTAAACAGGTAATTTCTCCTTTTACTATTCACAGTGGCCTCAAAGAATTCTCCTCCATAAATTCTGATGAAGAATATTCTCTGAAAATGTGCTGGTTGTGCAAATACTCATTTTTTAAAAAAAGATTTAGCAACAATAGTTTTTATATCCAACATTTTGCAAAGTGGCTTGAATCCTGTTGTTAGTCCCAACTAGAGCAGACCCATCCAGACAGTGGTATTTATGAGTATATTGTAACACCATTCAACATTATCACCATTCAACAATTGATTCAATCATCAGCTCTAATTGGGTCTAAGAAATAAAATTCAGGTCATTATTAGACATCTCTCATAATCATCAGTACTTGACAGTATATAATCAGTCCCACTACAACAATCTATTGTTGCTATTGTTCTTATTACGTGCCTTCATGTAAATTCTGAGTTATGGAAACCTTCATTTGTGGACTTTACCCTCAAAGTATGACATGTACATGAGATGAACCAGCACAGAGAGAACACTGGAAAATAGATGTTTCACATGCCTTTATCTTCTCATACCATCTCTTCACACATTGAACTGTGAATGATTGGATAAACAATGCTTGTTATTGCTGTTGTTAACGGGCTGTCAACTAGTGACCCTATGAATTAGAGACCTCCAAGTTACCCTGCTATCAACAGCTCAAGTCTTGCAAAGTCATAGCTTTGGCTTCCTTGAGTGAGTCTATCCACCTGTAACTCTCCAAATGTTTTGAATTTTGACTCTCACCACCCAAAGGTCAGAGATGATGAGATCTCCAGTCTAAAACATAGGGAAGGTACCTGGCTGGGTGAAGGCTGTAACAGTGAGAACAGTTATGAGCACTATAACTGTAGCAGGCCAGTGCCAGGTTGTGATGGACTCTGGAGCAAAGTATCTTTAATGGGTGCTCCTGACTCAGCAGGGCTACTTCCCCAGTGCCACTGCAATGATTTGCTGTAGCTTCTTTTCATCATTTCAGCTTGCCTGCCAAGCAGACAACCAGTAAGCAAAAGATGGCTAAACAAGCAGGTAGCAATGGTGAGGAAGAAGAGCAGGTCAAGGAAGGTCTTGCCTATGGAATTCTTGAGAAGAGTGGGTTGGCAGTAGGTGCCTGACCATGCCACCCCTTGACACCAGTCCTGAGCTGTGGGAATATCATATAAGGCAGACTTGGACTGAAAGAGAGGAAAAAATCTAAGAAGGAGAAATAGCTTATTATTATCATTCCCTTCCACCAGCACCCCCTCATTAAATCCTTCCTTCTTGTTGTTCCAGTTCTGTCTATGTTAATTCCTTCTTTCCCCCCTTCCTTTTGCTAGTCTGATGAAACCAGATGCTACCTGGGAATCCTACAAGATGAGTTTAATTTGGAGAGAAAGGTGCAATGAGATAAAAGAGTGTAAAGTCAATATATGAGTAGTGCATGAGTGAGAACAGAGTGCAAGCAAGCAAGACCAGGTAAGGGAAATGATCTTTGTCCTTTGGGCAGCTTTCCGCCCCCTCATAGCCTCGTCACCAAGCCAACCAGTCCCAGCTGGGAAGAAGCAGATTATTTATCTCCAGGGGTCAACCTCTTTCAGGCTACCTAACTAGCCCTCAACTAATCAATGTGCTCAATCTAGATGTCATCCCACTTCATCCACCATACAATGAACTCATTCACACAGGTGAGGTTTCACTGCAGCAGTGCACAGATGAAAAGGGAAGCCTAGGCACACATCACATGGCACAAATCCCTACCAACTTTTGGGAAATTTCCTTTTTTTGGTGGAACTCCCAGAATCCTCTACTTGACATGGCCACTGCTGATGCCAACAGGAGGCTTTTGGGAGTTTTCATTCAAAAATAATTTAGCCAAACTCCAGATCAGCTCCTACAAAATGAAAAACAAATTAGTGGCCCTTACCCAAATCCACAGCAAATATTTACATATATGTTTTCTTGTTGTTGATAATGACACTGTGTGCCTTCAAGTCATTTCCAACTTATGGTGACCCTAAGTTAAACCTAACAAAGGGTTTTCTTTTATAGAGGGGTTTCCCATTGCCTTCTTCTGAAACTGAGTGTGTGTGACTTGCCCAAGCCCACCCAGTGGGTTTCCATGGCCAAATCGGGATTCAAATCCTGGACTCACAAAACCCTAGTTGAACATTCAAACCACTGTACCACATTGGCTTTCCTATATGTTTTAGTTCTTTCTGTTATATACTAAACATAGGTGCCTTCTCAGATCACAAAAGATCTAGTATATTAGATCATAGTGCCACTGGTCATGCTGGCTTGATACTGTAGTACAAAAAATTACTTTCAAAGCCTTTGATTTATACACTGTTGTGCTCTCTCTCTCTGTGCCACAAACTGGTATGCAGGTGGGTTTTTCTGAAAGGAAGACACATCACATAGATATTCTCCTTGAATATGCCTGAATATACACAGATTTACCATTCTCTGTTGTACATTTACATATTAATCTCTCTGTGACTATACAGTCCTGGTTTATCACATTCAAAGTACACCCATTAAAATCAGTGAGACTTAAGTTGGTCATGATTAATAAATCCCTTTGATTCATTGGGACCACTTTACTCCCTTGTTGTGTGCCTTCAAGTGTTTCTGACTTGTGGCGACCCTATCATGGAGTTTTCTTGGCAAGATTTGTTCAGAAGAAGGTTGCCTTTCCCTTCCCCTGAGGCTGAGACAGTATGTTTTAGATCAGAGTAAACATCACATTGCCCTCCAGAACATCCTGCAGTTTTAAGATCCTCAGTGGAGAACTTCTTTTGGTCCCATCACCATCACAGGCACATACCTTGAGGACACAAGAGAGAATCTTCTCAGTAGTTACCCCCAGACTCTCAGTTCCCTTCCTCCTGAGGCTATGTTAGAACCTTCTCTGCTCTCTTTCTGCTAGCTTGTAAAGAGGTTTTTGTTGTTGTTGTTTATCCAAGTCTTTTATTATTAACTGTTCCTTGAAGAAGATCTTTTAACTGGGATGTGCTGTATTTTTCCCCATCATCATTATTATTGGGATTTTTAGTAAAATATTTTAATGCTTTCAATATAAGTTGATTTTATTCACTTTGTATTAAGCTTTACTCTACTTCATTTTAAAACTTGTATTGTAAGCCACTGTATTTTCCGTATTAGGAGAAAAGCAGATAGAAAGGAAATAAATAAATATGTATTTATTTATTGTGTTTTGGATAGCAATTCCCATTGGCCCAAACCATCAGTTCCTGCATGGCAGGGGGTTGGACTGGACAGCCCTTGTGGTCTCTTCCAACTCTATGATTCTATGATTCTATGATTCTATGATTCTATGATTCTATGATCATGGCCAATGTCCAGGCATTCTGGGAGCCGTAGTACAGGAAGAAACCGAGTTTCTTGCCTATGCTTTCGTTCCGGGGGGGGGGGGGGGAGGCATAGCTTTCCAGATGTTGCTGAACAGGAGCTCCCATCAGAGTTGGTCAATGGTAAAATGGTCACACTTTGTCTACTCTGTCACAGGGACATAAAAGGCAGTTTATACTTTGCTCACTTTATATGCAGCAAGCTGTAGGAAAGGCCTTGCTAGCAGTGATAGTATGTTTGGGAATAGTAATATTAGAAACATGCCTATTGCAGTCTACAGTATCCAAGTCTAATACAGGTTGAGTTTCCTTTATCTGGAATTAAAATGGGTGGCTGAGATAGTGATAACTTTGCTTTTTGATGATTCAATATACACCAACTTTGTTTCATGCACAAAATTATTTAAAATATTGTATACATTTACCTTCAGGCTATGTGCATAAGGTACATAGGAAACATAAATGAATTTGTGTTTAGACTCAGATCCTATCTCCAGGATTTCTCATTATGTTGAAATATGCTAATTTCAGAGGTGCAAGCGGGTTTCAAAAATGGAAGAAGCACTACATTGCAAACATACAATGGCTAATGGAGCACACAAACGAATTCCAGGGGAAAATATAGCTTCTGCTTTATAAACTATATAGCAAAGCATTTGAATGCATAAATCATGAAAAGTTATGGATGACTCTTAAGGTCATGGGAGTGCCACACACCTGATAATCCTGATGAGAAATTTGTACTTAGGACAAAAGGCTACTGTTAGAACAAAATACAGTGAAACAGAATGGTTCCCCATCCTAAGGAGTCAGGCAAGGCTACAGTCTATCATCCTATATGTTCAACCTGTATGCAGAAAATATTGTAATAAGAGCAGGTTTAAAGAAGAAGGGGTGAAGATAGGAGGAAGGAACATCAACAATCTAAAGGATACATGGAGAATATCATACTACTAGTAGAAAACACCATAGGCTTGGAACAATTACTAAGGAAGCTCAAAGAAGAAAATGCAAAGGCAGGCTTAATGCTGAACATAAAGAAAACAAAAGTAATGACCATGCAGGAACTACATAAATTCAACCTAGATAATGAGAAAGTTGAAAAAGTTAAAAAAGTTTTCTTGTACCTTTGACCAAACATTGAATGATGACTGCAGCCAAGAAATCAGAAGAAGACTAGGAATGGGAAGGGCAGCTATGAAAGAACTGGACAAGATCCTAGTGAAGATATACAACTGAATGCTAAAGTTAGAATCGTCCAAGCCATTGTATTTCCCATCACCATGTACAGATGTGAGAGCTAGACAGTGAAGAAAGCTGATAAGGAGAAAATAAACTCATTTGAGATGTGGTGTTAAACAAGAGTTTTGAAGGTTTTTAAACAGAGTCTGGATGGGCATCTGTCAGGGGTACTTTGGTTGTGTATTCCAGCATGGTGGTGCTGGTGGGGGTTTGGATGATGGCCCTTGAGGTCTCTTCCAACTCTATGATTCTATGATTCTAAGAGTGCTGGGGGGGAAAAGACAAACAAACGAGTCCTTGAACAGAACAAGCCTGAACTCTCCTTAGAAGCCAAAATGATCAAATTGAGGCTATTGTGCTTTGGCCACATCAATAAAAAAGACAATCATGCTAGGAAAGGTAGAGGGCAGCAGAAAGACAGGAAGATGCAAAATGAATAGACTTAATCAGAGAGATCACAGTGCTGAATTTACAGAATCTAAGCAGAACAATGGAGGGCAGGGGGGTCTTGGAGATGTCTCATCCACAGAGTTGCTATGAGTTGAGGTCAACTTGAGGGCAGTTAACAACAACAACATGCAAATACAGGTAATCCAAAATCCAATAAATAAATAAATCTAACATCCAAAACACTTCTTGTCCTAAGCATTTTGGATAAGAGAGACTCACCATGTAGTACCACCAATACTAGGGGCATAAAACAATGGAATGTTGTTATTGTGTGTCTTCAAGATGATGTATGATGTCCCTAAGGTGAACCCATTGTGGGATTTTCTTGTCAAGTTTCTTCAGAGGAGGTTTGCCATTGCCTTCGTCTGAGGCTGAGAGACTGTGATTTGCCCAAGGTCACCCAGTGGATTTCTATGGCTGAGCAGGAATTTGAACCCTAGTCTCCCAGAGTCCTAATACAACACTCAGTTCAATGCATCATATTGGCTCTCAGAGAAATCACTACTTATCTAATGTAAACATTATGTCTACTATGCTATGTTTTAAATCTTTCTATGTCCCGGAGACACTGAATGAGTCATGTCAAAAACATCAATCTTAGACAGAGCTAGGAAAAGTTACTTTTGGGGATGGTAACTCCCAGGATCACCCACAATTTGAGTGGCTAGGAGTTGTCATTCAAAAACTCCCCAAGTTCCACTCTTAGAGTAGGTAGGTGCCTTAGATTCTTGGGTACTCTATTTGATTTTTCCACTCACTGATTAGAGGTTTTTGAGTTGAGTAAGCATGGTGTAGTGGTTTGAACTTTGGACTATGACTCTGGAGACCACAGTTCATATTCCTTGCTCAGCCATGGAACCCACTGGTTGACCTGGGTGAGTCACACTCTTTCAGCTTCAGAGTATAGCAAAGACAAACCCTCTCTGGAGAAATTTGCCAAGAAAAATAAGATATGTTCACTTTAGCACCCTAAAATGTATTGCGCAGTGGTTAAATGCCTGTACTGCAGCCACTCACTCATAGACCACAAGGTTGCGAGTTCAATACTAGCCAGGGCTCAGGCTAGACTCTGGCCTGCATCCTTCCAAGGTCACTAAAATGAGTACCCAACTGTTGGGGGGAATGATCTTATAGTTGTAAACCGCTTAGACATCCCATAGAGCGATATGAAGCGGTATATAAAAGAAGCTGCTTTGCTTTGCTTTAAAATTATGGTTTGGTTAATTGTAGTTAAAGTAATTTAGCAGCAGCGGCAGCAAGCATGTACTCCACAGGTATTTGGTAAAAAGACTAGATCTGAGCTTCTGGTAAATAAACAGAATACATCAGGTAGGTAAAAGGAAACTACTTTATTTTTACATCTAGGTTCTACAAAAATAACTACTCAGTAGAGAAAACTATACTTTGATACAGAGGTCCCTAGATAGCTGACCTCCATGTGTGCAAGTAAGAAGAAAAAACATCTTTATGAACACAACATGGTTTCTGTGTCCATGCTTGGTTAGATCAGTGAGGAGTGTGCTAGCAAACAAAGAATCATAAAACTTTATTACTTCCAGGAAGAAACCCCCAAGAAGAGAAGGGGTATGGAAAGTGACCTCTTCACAGACACACTGACCAAATGACCATAGAGGTAGATCAGTGTTTTTGTGCAGAAGACACTGTCCCTTCTCAAGGGAAAACATAGATCTACACACAAGCATTGGTGCTAATACTCCAACAAAGTGAACTTATCTTTAGGTTTTCTTGGCAAATTTCTTGGTGAGCATAAGTTGGAAGTGACTTGAGGGCACAGAACAGCAACTAGCTGATGTTGATCCAGGTGACAGATTGGCTGAATGATTGATTAACTAATTGGAAATAAAATGCTAAATCTCTTTTTGGACTCAGAAGGCATTCACATCTCTATGCACTAATACAGTCAGCTCTCCATATATATGGATTTTTTATCCACAGATTCAAGCATCCACAGCTTGAAAACTTTTTTAAAAATGTATACATTCCCAAAAGCAAATCTTGATTTTGCCATTCTATATAAGGGATACCATTTCACTATGCCATTGTATATAATGAGATTTGAGCATCCACAGATTTTGGTATTCGCAGCAGGTCCTGGAACCAAACTCCAGCAGATGCCAAGGGCCCACTGTAATGGCACTTTCATGCAGATGTTTGCTGTGGATGTAAGGACTGCCACTTTGTTTTTCATTTTCATTCTAGGCCACTGTTACAGAATTGCCTTGAATCCCATTTTGGGAGAAATGTGAGAAATAAATCTCCTGAATAAATAAAAAATAAACAAAAATGACAGAGCTGAGAAACCTTATTTTTTGGACAACAGTTCCCAGAACCCAGAGGATTCCAAAATGTTTGGGATTCTGGGAGCTGTAGTCCAAAGTAGTTACCTCTCCAAGCTCTGGGGGAGTGTGTAGGCCTGTGTGTGTGTTTAGCAGCATGACCTGTCAAGGCTTGTAGGAAATGTTTCTTTTCTGTTTGCACGCTGACCCTCCTTGGCCCAGGAGCTACGGAGAGAGGTGATAAGCCACCCGTGGCCTTTTCTAATCTCTTTGCCTGATAGAATTCACTCAGGTGGACAGGTTTCCCAGGCTGGAGACAGGATGAAAATTCAACGATCCTGGACACTTGTTGATTGAGCTTAAACAAACGCCAGGGAAAGTGGGGCCTTGCCACCTGCCCTGTTCCGGTGAGGTGCACTGAGTCCCACCCTCCCTCCTCACAATTTTCCTCGCAGAGATTTTATTAGCCACACTGAAGAGGAATTGAAGCCTTTATAAAGACCTTCTGTGGGACCTTCTCTGCCAAGCGGAACACAGATCCCCACCTTGCAACGAGAATATAGTCAAGCAGAACTTGAAGGATCTGGTTTGCAGCAGGCTCCCTTGGAATGGATGGAGATGCATTGGATGAGGTTCTATGGGCAGGATGACCAGATGTCCTAACTGCAAAGGAGGACAAGACACCACAAAATGTAGACATTCAAGAAAATGTAGAACATTACAAAATAAAAGCAAAAAACACTAGGATAAATATAAATTCATTTCATATGGTTTATTTACAACTTCAGTCAGCGCTCTATTTTTGTGGTTTTGAAAATTCATGGATTTGTATAATATGTACTCTCTAGGAATCTCTAAGGGCCTTTGCAGACTGCTAGAAATAGTGCAAATCGAGTCCACTTTAATTTCCCTAGTTCAGTGCTAGGGAATAATAGGAATTGTAGCTTTTTTCTGAGACATTGAGCCTTGTCTGTCAGAGAGCTCTGGTGCCACAATAAACTACAGTTCCCATGATTCCCTAGCACTAAGTCAGGGCAGTTAAAGTGGCGTCAAGTTGCATTATTTCTAGCAGTCTGCAAAGGCCCTAAGTCCTTTGCTGGAAGTTGACCATGGAATTACAATGGAAGAACTAGAGATTCCTAGAGAAAACATTTCTATAGGCATTTGTAGTTCCTCACACATGATTCTGTGGTCAGTGTCCAGTGGCTGTTGACCACAGAGTTGCACTTCAGAACCCAGAGATTCCTAGATAGCTGCACTCCTAACACCAGTGAATGTGGAGGGCCCACTGTATATTATGTAGACATACTCAACCTCGTGTAGTTGATGATGAATTTATCCTCATTAAAATGCCTTGGCTTGCAACATACTGGTAGAACTCTGAGCAAAATAAATGCTTAAAATTGTTCTTTACCAGCAACAAACCCTTCCATCCTCTCTATCTGTAGTGAGGGCAAGCTGCCAAGGAGATAAATTTCTCAGTGGGGAACACAAGCATGGTGGTGTTACTCAATGGGCTTCTTAGTCATGCTCAAAATGGGGCACATTTGGAATTCCTCCTGGACAGAAGGCTGAAATGTAGGACGTGTCCTAGAAAAGGAAGACGTCTGGTCACTCTGTCTATGCGGCTCCCAAGTGTTACCATTTACTGCCATGGGATATGTGAGTTACACACATATTGGCATGGGCATTGGAAAGATCAGAGCCATTGTGAAGTGTAGGCTTTCATGGCTGGCATCCATAGTTTTTTGTGGGGGGTTTTGGGCTGTGTGGCCATGTTCTAGAAGAGTTTCCTTCTGATGTTTCACCAGCTCAAGATGCCAGCCACAGATGCTGGTGAAATGTCAGAAAGAAACTGTTCTAGAACATGGCCACACAGCCTGAAATACTATCAGAGCCATTAATTATCCTCATGCCCACACTCCAGGAAAACTGTGGATCTTGGAGTGGGAAGGAGGGCTTCGTCATTGCAGCATGAGACCCACAGTCAATTCAGATAGATCACTTGTTTTCCAGAGGCATAAAGAAAACCATCTTCAGGTCAAGGAACATGAACTGGGCATCACTTTGCTCCTTGAAACTGAGCATAAATTAGGATGGCACAATAACATTCAAAATCCACAAAACAGTAATACCTTTATTGGAACAAATGCACGAAATACATATTGCAAGCTTTCGAAGCTCCACTGGCTTCTTCATCAGGCAAAGATGTTAAAAATCATACAGGAGAAAAAAAATATATATGACGATGTTAGTCTCAGGCCTACATTTTGAAGATGCTGCTGTTCTCAGTTCAGGTGTTGTCATGCAGCCCTTCTCCTTCTGGCAATGTGGGTGCTCCAAGGGGGAAAAAGTTCCATTAGCAAGACAAAAAGAGATTCTTCTCCTGAGATTCAAATTGCCTCAGGCCTAAGATCCAGTTGGAGATCATCCAAACCTGTCTACCTGATCCAATTCATCCTATCTCAGGATGGAGGGAACTTGGATCTTAAGAGAAGCATCTTTTTTGTGTTGCTAATGGAACTTAATTTTTTTCCCCTGGAGTACCAACATGGCCAGAAGGAGGAGGGTACTTTCTGCATGAATGTCCCTTCAACATTTGAACTGATATCAGCAATATCTTCAAAATGCAGGCTTGTGACCAACATGGTCATCATTTTTCTTTCTTCCTCCTGTATGATTTTAACACCTTTTCCTGCTGAAGAAGCCAGTGGAGCTTTGAAAGCTTGCGACATGGATTTTGTGCATTTTGGTTGGCCCCATTATGGGGTGACTATTTTGTGGATTTGGGATGTTATTGTACTTTGCTACATGGCCAAACCAAGCCTCCTCTGAAGAAACCTTACCAAGAAAACCTCATGATAGAAATCAGAGAATCATAGAGTTGGAAAAGACCTCAAGGACCATCCATTCCAACCCCCTGCCATGCAGGAACTCACAATCAAAGCACACCTGATAGATGGCCATCCAGCCTCTGTTCTCCAAAGAAGGACACTCCACCACACTCTGAGGGAGTGTGTTCCACCGTCAAACAGCTCTTACTGTCATTAGTTCTCCTTCCTAATGTTGAGGTGGAATATGTTTTCCTGTAGCTTGCATCTGTTGTTCCAGGTCCTATTCTCTGGAGCAGCAGAAAACAAGCTTGCTCCATCTTCAATATGGCACCCCTTCAAATATTTAAACAGGGCTGTCATATCACCTCTTAATCTTCTCTTCTGCAGGCTAAACATCCCCAGCTCCCTAAGTCTCTCCTCATAGGGCATGCTTTCCAGACCTTTCACCATTTTGGTCACCCTCCTCTGAACACACTCCAGCTTCTCAACATCCTTTTTGAACTGTGGTGCCCAGAACTGGACAGTATTCCAGGTGAGGCCTGACCAAAGCAGAATAGATTTGTACTATTTCTTCCCTCGATCTGGACACTATGGTCCAAAACACACTGTAGAAATAAACTAGTCTGAGACCACTTTAACTGCCCTGGCTCAATGCTTGGGGATTCTGGGAACTGTATTTTTTTTTTTTTGAGACATTTAGCCTTCTCTGTCCGAAAGAGTACTGATGCCACAACAAACTACAATTCCCAGTTTTCCCTAGCATTGAGCCAGGGCAGTTTAAGCAGTCTCAAACTGGATTATTTCTGCAGTATATTTCGGACCTATCCTATCGATGCAGCCTAGAATCACACTGGGTTGCCCAAAGTTGGAAAGGACTAGAAGGCACCCAACACACACATATAGCCAAGGTGGGTTTCTGGGGTTGTTGTTGTTGTTAACTGCCTTAGCCTCAATGTCGACCCTATGGATGAGACATCTCCAGGCCCCCCTGTCCTCTACTGAGGGGTGGTGGTGGTGGAGATGTCTCATCCATAGGCTCTGCCCAGCTCCTGCAAACTCTTGTTTGTGGTCTCTTTAATAAAGTCCATCCATCTAGCGTGTGGCCTCCCTCTCTTCCTACTTCCCTCCACCTTTCCTAACATTATTGTCTTTTCCAACGATTCACGCCTTCTCATGATGTGTCCAAAGTTTGACAGTCTCAGTTTGGTCATCTTGGCTTCTAGAGATATCTCTGGCTTGATCTGCTCTAGGACCCACTTGTTTGTCCTTTTGGCTGTCCATGGGATCCTCAGCACTCTTCTCCAGCACCACATTATCTGAAAGGAATTGATCTTCCTCCTGTCTTCTTCCTCGACTGTCCAGCTCTCACATCCATACCTGGAAACAGGGAACGCAATGGTACGTTTCCTTATTTTGAAGAAAGCGAAAGAAACTTCCAGCTGGAGCAGGGCGGGCTCTTATTGGGAAGGGGCCTCCCAATGGGGATCGGGATCCTGCTCACGTGTGTCCCCCTTGAGCCAATGGCCGAGCGGCCCGAGGGCTCCCTCTCCATCATCCCCAGGTAGAGGCGAACTTGTCAAAGGGCCCTGGCCGACTCACCTGGGCGCTGAGTGCGAGTCTCGCTGGCGGAGCCATGAACGCCGAGGAGGAGCAGTATTACGCCGCCGGGCAGCTCTACAAGGAGCCCTGCGCCTTCCAGAGATCCCAGCCCCAGGATTACAACCCAAGCCCTCCAGCTTGCCTCTACATGGGCAGGCAACAGGGACCCCCTCCGCCCCCGTCCCAGCCCCCTTACCCGAATCTCTTGGGGGTCCTGGACCCGGGCAGCCCGCCGGACATTTCTCCTTACGAGGTGCCCCCCATCGCCGAGGACCCCGGCCTTTCCCATCTCCAGCCTCATCCTCAGTCCCATCATCCCCACCACCACCACCACCACCACCATCATCCCCATCCGCACCAGGAAGCGCTGCCCACCTTCGGAGATGGCCAGGAGTCGGGGGTCTTGGAAGAGCCGAGGCTGCCCTTGCCTTTCCCCTGGATGAAATCCACTAAGTCCCACGCCTGGAAGGGGCACTGGGCTGGCACAGGTAAGAGACCAATTTGCTTATTTTGAAGTCCTATTTCATTTCATTTCATTTCATTTCAAGCATATCTATCCCGCCTTTCATTCACAGTGGGATTCAAGTCTACCTCTCTCTTTGTCTCTGTCCCCCTTTTATCTCTCCTCCCTTTTCCAGGTTGAAGCAGGCTTCCTTTCCCCCATCCTACTACCCTTTGGGAAAGTTCCTCCTTTGGGGGACTACAACTCCCAGAAGTCTCCCAGGCTGGTGACCCTAGGAGCTGTATAGCCCAAACAAAATAAAACAAAAGGAATTTGTCTGCCTGGCTCTCAAGTCACAGAAATGACCCTCTAGTTGGGTTTTGGGAGAACGTGGGATCGTGATTTTTAAAAAAAGGTATTCTAGGTAAAGAAGATGTGTTCTTGGCTGGGCAAAAATAATGATCACAATTTATTTCATTTATGACTGCAAATAGCCAGCATAAATAAGAACAATGATTATTATTTCGGAATAAATTCAGGTCACTCTTCAGAATGACTCAAAGAACAGTCGCCGCTACCCTTTTTGCGTCGCGATCCTCCACACAGTCTGCTCCAAAACACACTGCAGAAATAATCCAGTTTGAGACCGCTTTAACTGCCTTGGCTCAGTGCTAGGGAATCCTGGGGTTTGTAGTTTCTTGTGGCACCAGAGCTCTCTCTCTCTCTCTCTCTCTGACAGAGAAGGCTAAAAATGTGTCGCAAAAGTACAATTCCCAGGATTCCCGAGCATTGAGCCAGGGCAGTTAAAGAGGTGTCAAACTGGGTTAGTTGTGCAGTGTGTTTTGGAAGTCAGACTTGCATCGGATGGCAGCCTCACTCAGGGAGAGGTGCCACTGGGAACCAAGGAAGAGGGTCTGGTTGCAGTGGTTTATAAGGCCCCTAAAATATTGGACTTTCCCAAGCCTCTATCAAACATTTGTCAGGAAAGATCTCCTGGCCTGAAGGTTAAAACACCTGGTTAAGTTTTGTAAGGAATCAGGCTGCAGAAATTGAAACAAATCGGTTAGGCCTTAAAGCTCCATATGGTTCCTTTAAAGGCCAGTTCTAGATATGGTCGACTCAGAAGACACCTCCATTCAAAAGGAAACCCAGGATGATGATGATGATGATGATGATTATTATTATTATCTGGACGGCTTGGAGAGGGAATATGTCATACCCATCTATTCCGTTCCAAGGGATTTATTTTCAGGTCTCTTGCATCCCGACTTATTTTTGCTTCGACAGACTCGGCTTCTGGGTGTTGAACCCAACCATGCAATAATTTTAATAATTCTAATAATTTTAGATTCTGCACTCAGGGCCTTTGCAGACTGCCAGAAATAGTGCAAACTGAGTCCACTTTAACTGCCCTGACTCAGTGCTAAGGAATCATGGGAACTGTAGTTTATTATGGCACCAGAGCTCTCTGACAGAGAAGGCTCAATAGTCTCAGAAAAAAAATACAATTCCCATGATTCCCTAGCACTGAGCCAGGGCAGTTAAAGTGGACTCAGTTTGCACTATTTCTAGCAGTCTGCAAAGGCCCTGAGTGCTCTTGGAGAAAGCGACTGGGATTTGTGTTTGTGAGGTATTGCTTCATTGATTTCCAAATGGGACAAGCCAGCCCTCCTGCGTTTGGGGTCTTCCCTGCTCCTTCTTTCCCAAAGTCCTACCCTACAAGGCTGGATTTTCTCCATCTCCTGGTTGGAGCTGCCTTCACTTTTCTGGAGACGAGGGCTGTTCTGGTTTTGTACCCGCCTTCGCCAAGTATGTCTGTGCTATTGTTTTATCTATTTTGGATTTCAAGCTCTTTTTCCTGTTCCATGTAGCTCCAGGACTAGCCACTGGTAAGAGCTTACTTTTCTGTTGTAGAATTCAAAGATATAGCCGTGTTAGTCTCTAGAAACAGTATGGAGAGAGAGATCTTGTAGCACCTTTGAGACTCACTGAAAGAAAGAAATTGGCAGCAGGAGCTTTCGTAGACTTCAGTCTACTTCCTCAGATGCATTTGAGTTACAGGCCTTTGGATTTGTTGTAGTTAGAAAACCATCAAGAAAGGGAATGAAATAGGACTGCAGTCTAATATTTACCTGGAAATAAGTTTCCTTGATCTCAAAGCCATTGAGCAGGCAGGCATGAAATGGGTCCTGAACTGGCAAAAAAGAGAAAAGAGGATCATGGCTTTCTTCCAGAATGGGGACTTTTGGAAAAGCAGAGGCATCTGTTCCTCCCTTGTTCAGATTGTGGCAAGAGTGTGTTTTTTGTTACGTGACTTCAAGTGGATTCCGACTTATGGCGATCCTATCTTTTAGATCCAAAACACACTGCAGGAATAATCCCGTTTGAGACCGCGTTAACTGCCCTGGCTCAATGCTAGGGAATCGGGGAACTGGAGTTTTGTCAAACATTTAGCCTTCTCTGTCACAGAGGTGCCACAACAAACTAGAAGTCCCAGGATTCCCTAGCACCGAGCCAGGGCAGTTAATCCAGTCTCAGTGTATTTTGAACCTTAGGGTTTTCTTGGCAAGATCTCTTCAGAGGAGGTTTGGCGTTGCTTCCCTATGAGGCTGAGAGTGTGTGACTTGCTTCCGTAGCCAAGTGGGGATTCCAATCCTGGTTTCTAAGATTCTTAGTGCAACACTCGTGTTACATTTATAATGTAAGCTGCCTTGATAGCCTCGGCTAAAGGCGGGGTACAAATAAATTATTATTATTATTATTATTATTATTACTCAAACACCCCTCCAGCACACTTATTAGTTATCATTCGTAACCGTAGGTAAACCTAAAAAGGTTGTGTAATAGGTTCTTGGTAGGACAACTTTAAAAAAGTTTTTCTTTCCTTCCTTCCTTCCTTCCTTCCTTCCTTCCTTCTTTCTTTCTTTCTTTCCTTCCTTCTTTCCTTCTTTCTTTCTTTCTTTCCTTTCTTTCTTTCTTTCTTTCTTTCTTTCCTTCCTTCCTTCCTTCCTTCCTTCTTTCTTTCTTTCTTTCTTTCTTTCCTTCCTTCTTTCCTTCTTTCTTTCTTTCTTTCTTTCATGTAACTTGTTTTAATTCCTGTTGTGAGCCGCCTTGGATCCCATGTCGGGAGGAAACTGGGCTATAAAATAAAAATAACTTATTAAAAGTAGGCAGGGAAGGAGGGGAAATGTGATGATCATGGTCCCTACTGAGATGTTATGGAGGAAGAAGGGTCAGTAGGCAATCCCATCAGGGAGCCTCATGCCAGTCCACTTCCTTGGACTAAAATAAACTTTCATCCTGAAGAGCTTGGTTGGGCATGGACTACTGAAGGCCAGCTATTACTAGCCACGATGGTGGGTGATCCATTCGTGCAACCAAGGACACAACAGCAAGCTTTGCTGCCAGTGTGCAGAGCAAGGAAGACACAATTGCCTGGCACTACAGGGCTGGCACTAAATCTGTGTCCAAAGCCCATATTTGTTCTCCTCCTGCTGTCAAGTTCAGAGGCCAAAACGTGGACCACTTTCCTTGATGGCCACCGTTAAAAGTAGTTGAGTTCCTTTTAGTTACAATCCAGAATACTCATGAAAACTTCAGGTTCTTGCCCTCGTACGATACAAGCCTCAGTAAGTAAAACATGCCGAATTATTCTAGTATTATTAGAACATGTGATCGAAGCATATCATATTATTAAAGCAGAGCTGGAAGGTCGCTTCCCCTTGTCTTTGACATGAACCGCACTCGAGTATTTAGACAAGTATAATAAATAATTCCATTTATACTGGTACCATTTCTAGACTTTTTTGGTGATTTTAATTGTGTTTATATTGTTTTATTTAATATAGAAAGTATATACAACTCTCCCTCTTTTTCCACGCAGATAGATAGATATAATATGTATAGAGATTTTGTGGCATCTTTGAGACCAAGTGGGAAAAAAGAAGAATTTTTGTAGCATGATAGATAGATAGTTTCTTGTTTAGATACTCTTGGGGGGGGGGGGGGGGAGAAATTCCTTCTTTTATTCCTCTTTAACTCTCCTACTGAGTGAACAAAACACTTTTATACACCACAGAATGGACGTTCCCAGGTATGTATGTAGAGCAATCTCGTTAGTTTTAGTAAAATAATAATAATAATAATAATAATAACAATAATAATAACAACAATAACAATAATAATAAATATTATTTATTTATATTACTATAAATAAATAAATAAATAAATAAATAATGCTATTGAGCAGACAGGAATAATAATAATAATAATAATAATAATAATAATAATAATAATAATAATAATAACAATAATAATAATAATAATAATAATATCGAGCAGGCAGGATCAATAATAATAATAATAATAATAATTTTATAATAATAATAATAATAATAATAATAATTGATCCTGCCTGCTGCTTCTTCTTCTTCTTATTGATCCTGCCTGCTCAATATTATTATTATTATTATTGATCCTGCCTGCTCGATATTATTATTATTATTATTCTAAAATAATAATAATAATAGATCCTGCCTGCTCGATGTTGTTGTTGTTGTTGTTGTTGTTGTTGTTGTTATTATTATTATTATTATTATTATTATTCCTGCCTGCTGAATAGCATTATTTATTTATTTATTCCGAGTGAGAAAGTTATTTTTCATCCCTAAATTCAATAATGTACTATTTAAATTTTTCTAAAAGCGTGTCCTTTGCTTTAAACGAGTTCTCTAGCGGAGGAGGGCACCAGACATTTTTCTAATTGAAATTCTAAGGACGGCGACACTTTCCTTCTTCTCAAACCAGGGGCTTGTTTCGTTTACCTGCGCAGGTAGCTGACCTGTCTCTAAGGGCAGGGATGGCAAAGGCCAAGCGATCATCCCTCGCCAGAAATGAGGGGGTCGATGGGCTGGAAAAGCAAAGCCACCCAGGGAAGGGTTAGGTTAAGTGGCTGCTTTGGGATTTCCTTCTTTATTTGGAATATTTATACCCCGCTTTTCAGCTATAAGAGAGCCAGCGTGGCTACTGGTTTGAGCGTTGGACTACGATCATGGAAACCCACTGGGTGACCTTGGGTGAGTCACACACTCTCAGCCCCAGAACTCCCTCCCCAATAGGTATGAGTCCCTAGTCGCTTTGAGTCCCTATGTTGGGAGAAAGGCGGAATATAAGAAAATAATAATATATTCTATTCTATTATATCTATATCTATATATATAGATATATAATATATTATATTCTATTATACATATACATATATATATATATATATATATATATAATATATATAATTGATTCTTGTTCTTGTTATTATCTTGTATCCCGCCTTTCTCCCAAGATAGGGACTCAAGGCGGGGTACAGCAAATTTAAAACAATACACTTCAAAAACTATACAAAAGCATCGAAAAACATATGTTAGATATTAGAAGGCGCAAAACAACAACAATTTCAACCATAAAGGCTCTTAGGAGGGTTTACAGATTATAAACTTGAGGGCAGGGAATTGTCCAATGAACAATCTAAACAAAACAGGACAAAAGGAAAAAGGGAAAGGAAACCGACTTCATGCTCCAGCAGGCTAACAGAGTCGGCCTGAAGGGTACATATATATTTATTTATTTTATGTATATAAATGAAGCTGCTTTATTCAAAAATCCTCCTCAAGTCGGTGGAATTTACCTTGGCTGTCAATTTGCTGGAGTTTCTCTCTGGCTATTTGAAAGGTGCTGGCCTCAGATCAATTGCTTGTCCTTGCTGGATTAGATCGATCGGTTTGATCGCACAATAGCCAAGCAACACCATAGTAAGCCCTATGGATTCAATGGGTTTCCTCTAGTGGGGAACTAACCACAGCTTCCTGAAGTCGACAGATTCCCAAGGAAGTCAATGTGTCCCAGCAAGGGCGTTGTTGGTCATATTGACATTTTATTTTTATTTTATTTTATTTTATTTTATTTTATTTTATTTTATTATTTCAATGATTTATATCCCGCCTTTCTCCCACCTGTGCTGTCTGATATCTCAGGACCCGGACTTGGAAATACAGGGCCTTTGCAGACTGCCAGAAATAGTGCAAATTGAGTCCACTTTAAGGGTTAGGGTTAGTGCTAGGGAATCATGGGAATTGTTGTTGTTGTTTTTCTGAGACATTGAGCCTTCTCTGTCAGAGAGCTCTGTTGCCACAATAAACTACAGTTCCCATGATTCCCTAACCCTAACCCTAAAAGTGGACTCAATTTGCACTATTTCTGGCAGTCTGCAAAGGCCCATATTCACAGCAGCGGCTTAAAGACACTTTCTGAGGAGGAAGATTCATTGAACGCAGGGGAACTTGTTTTCTAGTGAACAAACATGGCTTAGTCTGAGTGCTCCGTCTCATCTGGCTTCAGGATCGTAACCCTGCTGCATTTTAGGGTATTTTACACCACCCAAAGGCTTCCTTTGAGATCCAGAGTGGTATAGTGGTTTGAAGGTTGGTCTAGGACTCTGGAGACCAGGGTTCGAATTCCGACTCGGCCATGGAATGGGTGACACTCTCTCAGCCTCAGAGGATGGCAATGGCGAACTCCTTCTGAAGAAACTTGCTAAGAAGACCCCATGATAGGGTCGGAAACAGCTTGAAGGCACACAACAGCAAACAAAAAAAGGCCTTCACTTTCACAGCTAGGTTTCCCGGAAAGAAAGAAGGAAGTCTGGCACCAAAAATATAGAGAGCCCGGATCAACGATTTGCTTCTTTCTCTCTTTCTTATCCACCGCGAGTCGAAACGAAGAACTAAAGTCGCCATAGTTTAAAACCAGAATCCCATATCGTTTGACTTTCTTTATATCCCATTAAATCCAACAAGATTCCTTTTAGGATAGAAATAGACAGGCTCCATCTTTTGTATTTAAGAGGGATGTCCTTCTGGTCCTAAACTTGAACTTAAGTCCCAATTGATTGCACAGAACTGCTTAGACAAAACCGAACAAATGTACATCAATCATGATTTTAAAAAGTTGGCCCTTTTTAAGCACGCCTATATTTTTAGTGGGACATAATGTGAAAAGCAAGTACTGGACTGCAGATGTTTTTATTTGTAGGGAACATACCACCTACAAAGCTACAAAGCGGTGTAGTGGTTTAAGTGTTGGACAAGGACCATGGAAGACCAGGATCCGAATCCTTCCTCACGCATGGAAACCCACTGAGTAGCCCTTGAGCAAGTCACACTCTCTCAGCCTCACAGGGAGAGAGTGGTTAAACCTCCTCTGATCCAGTCTTGCCAAGAAAACCCCATGATACAGTCGGTCGTCATAAACTGGAATGGACTGTATGTAGCATTAGTTAATCGAGCCAGAATGGTCTGGCAAGGGTCTGAGCTTGCATCTGCACATAGAAATAATGCAGTTGGACACCATTATTATTATTATTAAAGTTTATTTCTAAAGCGCTGTCAATGTACACAGCGCTGTACAAAAAGACAATCAAGCATAAAATAGAATAAAAACCTGCCAAAGGCGTACAAGCTAAAACAGGGGTAGGCAACCTTTCCCCTTTAAAGGCCGAGGGACTTCAGCTCCCAGAAGCCTCAGCCATGTTGGCCAATAGACCCATGTTAATAATAATAATAATAATAATAATAATAATAATAATAATAATAAATTTTTATTTATAGCCCGCCCCTCTGCTCCGCAATCGGGGCGGGTTACAACATATTAAAAAACAATGTTGGCCAATAGCTCCTGGGATTCTGGGAGCTGAAGTCCCTCGGCCCTTAAAGGGGAAAGGTTGCCTACCCCTGATCTAAAATATAATAAAACAATAGGTAAAATAATAAAAGTCAATTAAAGCAAAAGACATTTACAACAATTAGTTAGCAACATCCACTGTCTACCCAAATGACAGAAAAAGCGAATGTATATCAGACAGTGCCTGGGAATGCCTCCCTGAACAAGGTGGTCTTTAACTCGGATTTAAAAGTGGACAAAGAAGTAATAATGACCCGTGTTTGAGGGGGAAGAAGGTTCCAGGAGTGAGGGGCGCTTTGACTGCCATGGAAATCTAAGATTTGTAGTTTTGCGAGATATTTTAGCCTTCTCTGTCAGAGAGCTCTGGCGCCACAAGAAACTACAAATCCCAGGATTCCATAGCATGGAGCCATGGCAATTAAAGCGGTGTCAAACTGCGTTATTTCTGCACTGCAGAGGCAGCCCCAGTGTTGGACTGGGACTCTGGGAGACCAGGGTTCGAATTTCTTCTACTCAGCCATGGAAACCTCCTGGGCGAACTGGGAGGGTCACCATAAAGTGGAATGGACTGAAGGACTTACTAACTTCATGAAGTCTCCAAAGTGGAAGAGAGGGGAATGGAAGGGGATGGTGAGAAGAACTGTACTGTGCTTTTAAAACTGGAAGCCCCTTTGACTCCCAAGAAGAAGAAGATGATGATGAAGAATCACAGAGATGGAAGAGACCAAGGTGGTTTCACTGCTGGACTGGCAGCATTAAAGGAAGGCACCAGCAAACTTCCTCTGAATAAATCGTGTTAAGAAAACCCTGTAGTAATTTTTTTTGAGCTGAGGGGTTGCCATGAAGCACAGAACAACAACATATGACCAGGAATGAGATTCCACCTCAACATTAGGAAGAACTTCCTGAGAGTAATTGCTGTTGGACGGTGGAAAACACTCCCTTGAAGAGTGGTGGAGTCTCCTCCTTTGGAGGTTTTAAAACAGAGGCTGGATGGGCATCTATTGGGGATGCTTTGGTTGTGTATTTCTGCATGGCAGGGGGTTGGACTGGATGGTCCTTGGGGGTCTCTTCCAACTGTAGGACTCTATTCTTCTAGTCCAGGGGTAGGTAACCTTTCCCCTTTAAGGGCCGAGGGACTTCAGCTCCCAGAATCCCAGGAGCTATTGGCCAACATGGGACTATTGGCCAACATGGCTGAGGCTTCCCCCTTAAAGGGGAAAGGTAGCCTACCCCTGTTCTAGTCCAACAGTTTGTTCACACAGTAGACAACTGGATGCCACTGAGAGGTCTGCCAAAAAGACATGAGTAAAATTGCATCCTTCACTTCATGTCCAATGGGGATGTACTTAGTGCTTCTGACACAAGAATGGATATATAGCCACCCTAACTATCGCTAGCCCTAACCATCAGAGGCTTTCCATGCAGAGGCAAAACTTCATCCAGCTGCGCATTTTTCATCTGATCTAGAAGGTGAGCCTCAGCCATTCGTTTTTAATGTCTGGTAGGTATCCTGGAGAATTCCAGTGTATTGCAGAGTATTAAAAATCGACCACAACCAAAGGACTATCTGGGTTGGTAGGATAATACTATATCCAAGCATCTAAAGCCAGACAAAGCAGAGAAACAAAATAAGCAAAGTGGAGAGTCGTTGTTTTTTTAATTTAGTATCTTGAACTATTTTCTTACCCTAAAATAAACTACGCCTTTTCCATGAAGGGCTCTTAGGGCCTATACAGACTACCAGAAATAATCCAGCTTGAGACCACTTTAACTGCCCTGGCTCAGTGCTAGGGAATCATGGGAACTGTAGTTTATTGTGGCACCAGAGCTCTCTGACAGAGAAGGCTCAATGTCTCAGGAGAAAAAAAAATTCCCATGATTCCCTAGCACTGAGCCAAGGCAGTTAAAGTGGTCTCAAACTGGATTATTTCTGGCAGTCTGTATAGGCCCTTAGTGTTGCCAATAATATAATAATTATTAAGAACTAGAACCATTTCCTTCTGTTTCTGTGCATCATCCCCCCCCCTTGCACAAAAAAGGCATGGGTCATTTTTGCACCATAACTCCATTTTATATTGACAGCGACAATAAAGGTACGCATCTGGCCAAACTGATAGTTGGGATGAGGCTTGCCTCAAGTAGTTTTTCTGTTCCCCTTATACAAAGAAACATGTAAATAGAAATCAAAGATATAGCCATGTTAGTCTATAGAATCAGTATGTAGAGAGATCTTGTAGCACCTTTGAAACTAAAAAGTGAGTCTCAAAGGTGCTACAAGATTGCTCTACATGCAAATAGAAAGTAAGTGAAACTTGGGGACATTGTCCATTGTAGGGAGGGACTTGAGTCTATTTCTGCGTACAGTTCTACAACAAATGCAGAATTTGCCAGGCAAATGTATCATCCTAGGAGCAGGAGGGCTGGGGCAGGGTTATGGTAAGAAGTAAATTGTTGAGTGTTCAAAGATATAGCTGTGTTAGTCTGTAGAATCAGTATGTAGAGAGATCTGAGATTCTTTTCTGAAAGAAAGAAATTGACAGCATGAGTTTTTGTAGACTTCAGCCTACTTCCTCAGATGCATTTGGCGGAGTGGAGGCCAGGCACAGACATATGCATGTGAGGATGTCAATTCGAATCACAAATATGTATGGTAAGTGGCAGGTCCAATCTTAACTGTTAGTGCACTAAGACATAGGAAACTGGTCTTTGTGCATGGGGCTGAACTGGCAGATCCAGTTTTGTGATGGGACTAGCCGGTGGTGAGAGGAATAGATGAATGTAGGGCACCTCTATGAGAATGGGTTCAGACAGTGTTGATGTGTGTGTAGTGAATAAGAAACCCATTGTCTTTGTTCAGTCCATTGCTGAGGGACTGTAGTTTGTGGATAAATCCCAATTCTGCTGTTTCTCTTTCCCATCTTGTATTTTACTTGTATTTTAACATTGTTAGCCCCCTCGATAGCTCCTATAGGGGCAGGGTATAAATAAATTTTATTATTATTATTATTATTATTATTATTATTATTATTATCTACCTTTGTAGTTCTTTTGTTCAAGGACTGCTGTTCTGAGGTCTGAGATGGAAGGCCCAGGGAGATTGAAATGTTCTGCCACTGGTTTTTAAATGGACATAAATAAGACATTAGGAATGGGAATACACAAAAATCTTGAAAAGAATCCAGTGATCCCAGTGAAAATCTTTGGGGGAGCTGCATATTATTAAAAATTTTAAAATATTAAAAATTTAAAAATATTAAAAAATTTAAAAATATTAAAAATTAATAAAAATGCTGGAAAAGTACAGTGTCCTTTAGTGTCCAACCAGGCTGGGCGTTTCTCCTTACACAAAAGCACAGCTAGAAACCAGTGACATTTCCAATCTTGTTATGGGTTTTCAAGTCTCTTCTGATTTATGGCTACCCTGCCATACGATTTTCCTGGCCAGATTTCTTCAGAGGGGGTTTGCCATTTCCTTCTTCTGAGGCTGAGAGACTGTGATTTGCCCCAAATCTCC